>CABFPE010000096.1:887689-902537 GCA_900660155.1 Hofstenia miamia
ATATAGTTGGCTGCAAAAAAAATGAGACTGAACACCTATTTTTTCACGCTTTGTGGAAACGTATTGAGACGTTTTAGAGGAAAACTATAAAAATAAAAGACAACGAGAATTTTGTGAACTTTAAAATGGTCAAACAAAAAAGTTAATTAATTAAACTGGTACTTCGTAATTATTTGAAAACACTTACCAAACAAATTGTTTTGCTTTGCAAAGTTTCTACTTGATTTCTTCGGAATGGAAACGTTGGAACAGCTTGAAAACGCCTTTGCGACATCGCAAATTTCTCGATCAACTTATTTTCGAAAGCTGAAAAAAATTCGACAAGGAGAATCTCTCAAAAGAAGAAAAGGAAGTGGACGCCCTCGAAAAATTATTGGAAAATTCATTCAGAAAACAGTCGCAATTGCTCTCAAAAATCCCTATATTTCTGGGAAAAAAATTGCAAACCGACTTCAAACTGAAGCCGACATCTCTGTGCATGAAACCACAGTTCAGAGAGCACTAAAAAAGTAGAGTTACAAGAATTGGCAGAAAAAATCGACTTCTGATTACAAAAGAATTTCAAGAAAAAAGATTAAATTTCGTGAAAGATTGGAAAGACTACACTTTTGAAGATGTTTGGATAACTGATGAGTGCGTATTTCAACTACACAGAAACAAAGTACAAGTGTGGTCGTCAAAGAAATGTCCAAGAGCAATAAAACCGGTTCCAAAGTTCGACAAAAAAATTATGGTTTGGGGAGCACTTTCCTATCGTGGGTTTTATTTGAAAATTTTAGACGGAAAAGCCACAATCGACAGTCAAAGATATTGCCAAATTATAGCTGAATTTATGCCTTATGCTGATGCTTTATATGATACTCCAACAGGACAGAGCAACCCCGCACACGTCAGCAAAGTCAAAAAATTGGTTTTCTGAAAATAATATCCAGTTTTTGCAATGGCCATCAAGTTCTGCTGATCTTTCTCCAAACGAAAACGTGTGGCAGATATTGAAAAATAACGTTGAGAAGAAAAATCCGAAAAATATATCCGATTTAAACGAAAAAATCCAAGAAAGTCAACACATTTTGACATCTGAAATGAAGTCCAATTTAATGAAATCAGTTCCAGTTCGTTTGAATGAAGTTATTTCTATAGGAGGAAAACAAATTAGACTTTGATGCTTTTTACTTATAGTCCGTTAATGTAACTTTAAAATCTTACCTTTTTGAGTTGTTACGTTCAGTAGTTCAAAAGTAGTATGCCTTTTTTCTAGTCTCATTTTTTTTGCAGCCAACTATACATGAAACAAGTAATTTCATTTGTTTGAACTACCAGTAATTATAACTACTTGGCAATATTATATAAATAAACATTTTTTAAATAAGAAATTTAGCCTCCGTGATATACAATATATCATCAAAATGGTAATTGAATAGCTGCGTAATGTATAGTAACAATCCAGGGTAATTAGAAAACAGGAATCAATAAAGTTGCTGCGAAAAATATAAATAAATGAAATTGCGTTAGTATTATGCATTAAATTTATCATTATATTGGGAAATAATTATTAGCATAAATTTCTTATTAATGTATGGACCCCACCCTTTGAATTAACAATTCAAAGTTGCATCTATTCTTATAAAAATTTTATATAAAAGAGGATCTTCAATTTTTAACTCCAAAAGCAAGTGTGTTGCCCCAAGGTGGTGGCGCAGAAGAAATCTTTTAATCCAGTATCTCCTTTTCGGCTTTTGAGCTTTAACATGCTGAATTTTTTGCCTAAGCTTAGAATTCTTTTTTCTTATTATACAGTTTAAGTGCATTCAGCTTGCTTTCTATTTCCATATTTTAATAATAATGCAAATTATATCTATAGAATTAAACATCCAATCAAATTCGTTTTTAAATTTAATGTTTTGAATCAGTAATTGAGGTGTTGATTATAATTTTGCCAGTTATAGAAAAACACAATTCCTGTTAGACTTAATTGTTGAACAAACAAGTGGCCATGCATTAAGAAGATGCTCGTCTGAACGCTCCCAAATTTTGATAGATGCATCAAAAAAGCATACATCAAAAAGATGCATGTCTGAACGCACTTTCATCAAAAGATGCGCATCAAAAGATTCTCGTCTGAACGCACCTTTAGGGACACAAATATGCCAGCATGAAGGAAATTGCAAAAAATTCAGCAAATTAAAAAAAAATTGTGTGTCAAAGACAGTCTTAGTTTAAGATGATATCATTGCCATCGCCCTAACAAAATGTTACTTCAAAAAATTATTTATAAATTGGTGTTGATTTTTGGCAATAGAGCAGGGCGTGCACTGGCGAAGGGAATGGTTTCCCTTAAGGCCTGTCTTAACCACACGATTTAATCAGCCCGACTTAATCGGGCCGACTAAGTCGTTTAGTAAAGACGCAGATCCAACTTTTTCAGCCAACTTTGTCAGGAATTTGTGGAATGCAAACTGTAGTTAAAACACGCCCTTACAGATTTCTATTTAAAATTTTGAGGGACGTGGGAGGATGCAGATGTTATTAAAATAACAAGGAAATGGCACTTTCCGTGCGAATGGCTTGGCAGTTAAATTCAGCCAATTAATTGTCAAAATCAACCTTAATTCTGAAATATTTAACCTTAAAACTGTCTAAGCATTTTTTAAATTTCTCATGGTTTCTTGAAAAATATTTTAAGCCATTATAACTTTCGAACTAATAATGATATAGAAAATCTGAAAGCACCACTGATAGAGGAGCGTCACCTCTTTTTTCGTTTCAAAACCGCGTCTTTCGCTGATTTTCGCGTAGAACACGGCAGAGCTGCAACCGTGCCGTGCCGTGCCGTGCCCCAAACCTATGGAATATGCAAGCGTCTGAAACTCAAAATTATTTTTTATACAATATTCTGTTCATAATATATTAAAAGCTAAAATTCATGTTTAATAATAAAAATGATACTTAAAAATAGATTTGCATAGAAATTACATTGAGGGAATTTTTGAATGCAAAAACAATATTCGTATTTTCGTTATGCTATATAATTCGTGTTTGACATTTTGCAGAATTTCAAATCATTGTTTACAGATGTATTAGATATTATGTTTTGCGATTGTTGTCGAACTGTCGTGAGCATATTTTGTACATAACGAATAATTTAATATGCGCAAGTCAATTTTTCTAAGTCTATGGTTTATGTTCTAATTATTACATTATTTTTCTATGCAGTAAGCGTTTTCTAATAATATATTATTTCCTTTTATTGAATTTTCCATACCGTAGAATAGAATACATTTAATTAAAAAAAGTAAATCTTATTATACCAAAAGTTTTTCAAAAATATAGTTTTTTGTTTTCAGTTTACTTCTAGTAAATATGAATATTTGAGCGTCTACTTTTGAGACTTTTGAGATCATAATATAAGTTTATATAAAACCGGGATGCATACTAGTGTTTTAGGAATCTGGCGTAAAAGTTGTTTTTTCAACAAAGTTGTTTTTTCCAACATTTTGCAGTAAACTTGTCAAACAAAAATACAACAATCACACTTGTATCAGTCTGATTTGTTACTAGAATTAGATATTTTTGAAAAACCGTATCGTGCCTAATAGTATTTTTGAAAAACAGTACTGTGCCGGGCCGTGTTAGGAATGGGGAGTTTAACTTCTTTTTAATAATTTGAATTCGAAAAAAAACAATGACACTTTTCGAGTACTCAGTCACAGCAATTCACATTAGTACAAATTTTCAATATACATTTGAGTACGTTCAACAATACATGTGTGGATGTGTCCCTGTATCAGGAAAGTTACTTGAAAATGTAAAAAAACTTTTTGTCCTACTTAAAAAACAGAGAATTTAAAGTTAGCAAAAAGGAACCGCAACAAAAGTGAATGATTATACGGTTTACAACTGATTAGCAAAAACATTTAATCATTAACAGCATTAAGACACTAATTATAACATTTTGCTTTGCTAGTAACACTTCACTGTATTATATTTATATAATAAGCTTCGGAGTGGGTAGTGGATATACTTTTGGACATAGTGAAACAGTTAGTAGAAGTTCAATGACAGGAGTAGGGGAGTTCAATATTGGATTGCAATGCTATTGTTAGCCCCTTTACAATGATTGATGCATCAGGTCATCAAGTCCTCAATTATTGCAATTATTGACAATGTAAAAAACAATAATTTTAACTGTTATTGAAAAAATTGAAAGCTTCAAATTCGCTATCAATTTTCATATCCCAGACAGTGGAGCTATAATCAAAAGAAATATCTGTGTTCATATTCCCCTTCATTCACTAAATTCGTATACCGTGTCGAATATTTTGTTTTCTGGCGACCCACACTTGCATTTGTTGAAACAAACAGAATTTGTAACTATAGCTGTGGCAGTTATACTATTAAACCACGAGGAGTAGTAGTTTTATAAAAAAATTAATGGTTTTGACGATTGAAACAAGCCTTTTTTTAGTGCACAGTGATACCCAAATTGTGCAGAGATATAACAGATTTGTGCAATGCTAATTGAAAATTTATGCAGTGATAAATTTCTTCTAGCTATAGAGAGAAGTCTTTATTTGAGTCTAGATTAGTAGATTTGCAGTAACTACTCATTAATTACCCTCATTTTAAATTATCTACACATTGCGATGTCTATCATGAAATACGGTCCGCAGTGATTAGCCTCTAATAGGGACGTACACAGGACTTTCTGACGGNGGGGGGGTTACATCACAGTAGTGATCAAGTGAAAGACCAAAACCGGAGCGAATATTTTTTAAAATATATATATAATTTTAATACTATGGATTTTGCATAATTAGAATTACCTATTTGACAGGCATATTTCAAAATATAAGGCGCATATTTAATTGAACTCTGCATCAGATTAAGACCCGATCGAAGGAATTAAAATAGTTTTGAAAAATGAGTGCAAGACGGAATAATTGCTTGCAATGAGAACAAAAATGCGCGTTCCTCAAAGCTGCAACTGAACCAGGTCATGTACGAATTTCAGATTTTGATGCTCTGATCACCTGAGCTGATCCGCGCTAAATTCGAACATAATGTTCTTTATCGCAAACGTATTTTTTATTAGGATATTTCGCATTGCAAATCATATATATATATATATATATGAATATATGTATATATATATGTGTGTGTATATATGTATATGTATATATGTATATATGTGCATATATATATATATGTGTATATATGTGTGTATATATGTATATTTATGTGTGTTTGTATATGTATATGTATATGTGTGTATATATATGCATATATATATGTATGTATGTATATATATATATATATATATATTATATATATATATATATATATATATATATATATATATAAATTTCTAGTACTTCGAATAGATGACAATTGTGTTTGTTTAAAAGCTGTTAGTTCAATGTCCAATTTTACTCATATAATATCGTTCTATTAACTAAATAAATATTGATATTTTATTTAATCTAATCTTTACTGAATTTTGCAATTGAAATTCTTGTAAAATTTTTTTAACATATTTCAAAACATTGAATTTCCAATTTTATGAAAACAAATGCAAAGTTTGTAATTTCGAAAAACTTTTATCGCCAAATTTGTATATAGGGACTGCCTTTGCGTCCTCCCGCATTTTTTATAAACAGTGCACCATTGCACCAGACTGCATTGTGAATCCTTCTTAATTTTGAGCCCATCTTGTTTTAAGGGCTCACTAAAAATCTCGTTAATGAGATTGCTATCTAAAATGCAACAATATTATTTATATCATGAAAAGTTGGTAGTTTACAACTGTGAGCTCTCATCGTATTGGTTTAAATGGCAACATTTTATAAAATGGCTGTCAAATTGACCAATATTTATGCAACTTTGTAAGCTTGGGCAATTTAATGCAATTTTTGGTTCATAATAGAAAAATCGACTGTAAATATATATATATGACTGGTTTTCTTTAAACATCTTTTGTCGGTGAGTGCAATGCAGTTACAACTTCACAGTTCATTAAACCTTTTCGAATGCTTTGTCTCGGTGTTTCCAAATGAGCAATTAAATTGAATTAATACTGTTCAAATGTAGCAATTTCCAAATAATTTATATATATATATACATATATATATATATATTTTATATATATAAGCGCTATGTGCAAAATTGTATACAGGGCATTGGGTATGAGAAATTTAGATAGTAGGGACTTATCTAATACTGGTCCTAATTTTTTTTTTGAATGAAGTTTTTACATGGATTTAAAACGTATCCTCTATTTGACGCATTTTGATTATTTATTCATAATCTTCAGAAATATATTCCAAAACAATTTCTTAAAAAATACTATAAGCTACATCTTACAATGAATTAAGAAGATAGACTGCATAAGAGCTTATACCAAAATAAACGTAGTTTCTGAAATATACTCATCTGCTTGTTTAGTGACTTTTTTCATCTCAACTTCTTAAATACAATGCTTCACAAGTTCACAAATGAGAAATATAGGTATTTAACAACACAAATAAAATATTTTATTATATATAAATGCTGAGCATGTCAAATTCAAGAATTGAAGCAAAACTCAATTTCAAATTTTACCTTCAT
The DNA here is from genome assembly GCA_900660155.1 of Hofstenia miamia. NCBI lineage: Eukaryota > Metazoa > Xenacoelomorpha > Acoela > Hofsteniidae > Hofstenia > Hofstenia miamia. The sequence goes on from CABFPE010000096.1 coordinate 894,293, forward strand.
CTAAACATGAGAAATTTTGTTTTGCGAATGCTTCCAATCAATGAATTGTTTGCTATTGATGTGGGCCCCTTTAGGGTGCAGCATAGCAACCTCTACATAGGAAAAAAGATAAAAGATACTATTCTTAGCATTAAAAATTCAATATGCTACTGCAAATTTTCCTTCAAATTGACCTTAGATCTCTTGTTTATTTTTATTTATTTAATGCAACAATGAAATTATTATATGGTACATGAAAAAACTATGTACACATATTATCGATTTTTTGAAAAGCTTAAAAATTTAGGAACATGAGTAAAAAATATTTCCTTTCTTGAAAAATTTAAAATCTGTTCACGGTTTAACAAAAAGTTAGTCATAATTATAACAAATGTACTTTTGTCATTTGAATAACATCATAGGGTATATAGTGACATCGTATATATGAAATAATGGATTTCATTATACTAATTCAATACATTGTGTTGAATATATATGTATATATATATATATATATATATATATATATATATATATATATATATATCAGTTATGTCAATTTCATAAAAGCCAATTCATCTAAATAAGAAAATTGAAACACTTGCAGACGTACTTAAGTAATCCATTTTCCAAATTGCACAACAATATTTAAGAAAATCGCTGCAAAAAACCTAGTGTCCTCTGTAACATTAATGCCTAATAGAACATTGTATGCTCAAATGATGCAGCTCACTTATATATTCAGCATGTATTCTTTAACACCAACAACCGACCACACGTAATAAGCTTGCCCAATGAGGGTAGCGATCACTGGGGCCCCATAGGGGTCTTCAAAGATCTCATTGGGCGGTGAAGGGCTTAGAAGAAATCTTGCGGTATGGGTTTCATGGAGTTTTGTGCGACAAGCACTGTAACTTTAAATTCAATTATAACCTTACTTTAAGGAAGTTGTTAAAAAAGGTTTTTTTATTAATTTCCAAAATCAAAAAAGAAAATTTCTTATCTATTCTACACTATTGGCCAACAACAGCGACGGGGGCGCTACAGGATTGGGACAAATTATATTTAGTATTTGCTAGTAGGTTATATGATATAATATTTACTACTATTTGAAATTTGCTAAACAAGCATTTATTAGCCTTGATAAAAATGTATGTAATTTTAATGCTTTATTCTTGAGAAATACGCTAATGGAAAATGACGTACACACTAGACGGGACGAATAGGGAACTAAATGTGTGTGTTCTCGCATATCTATAAATATCTATGTTAAGGGCTCTTTACCTCAGTCTTGCAAATCTATATGTGATCATTGCTCGTTACATTTATAAGGATTATAGAAAATAGAGTTCCATCGCTAATGCAATTCTTTCAGCTTACCAAGCCAATGCAAGATCGCAGTATTCCTTGTACTCGAGTAAATATTAGAACGACTTCCTATAAAAATTGTTTTGAGGATCTGAAAACAAATTTTTTCATTGTTTTTCCCAGATGTGGAATTGAGGTGGGTCGTGCTTGGGCGAAATTTTCGACAGCAGTTTGGGCCGGGCCGGGCTTGGGCCAACTGTTTTAATTAGTATTTGAAATACAAAAAAAATTCACTTGCAAACTTAAATTTTGCAAATTACAAAAAACATTATTTCTAAATTTAATAATCAACCTTGCATTGTTCGCTGGTGCAAAACTTCTAACATTTAAATAAATCTGGTGAAAACTCCCACTTATTTTGTGTTGGTGTAAGTTGATGTAAGTTGTCAAATAAATTTATTATTTGAATATATAAAAACTGATCTATTCTCTTAATGATAGAAAAGACGATTGCAGTGCTGGCAATACATTTAAAGATTAATAAACAACAATACAAACATATTTAATACCCTTAAAAGGATATATTGCTTGGATAGGCAGGAAAGTATTATTTTCTGTAAACAACATTAAATACATTGTTGTAGTAAAAGAAATTAACAATATTTTAAATGAAATTCGTGATAAAACTTAACATTTTTTAGTGAAACTCCAGTATTTTTGTAGAACCTGTAAAAATGCATATTCCATTTAAAATAAACACAAATTTCATTTTCATATAGAATTGATTTTTAAGGAATGCATAAATAAAAGAGTAGCAGAATATTAATTCTCTTGTTGTCGTGCCTTGTTCAAAGTTTTGTTTATATGCAAACCGCTAATTGTAATACGCGATTTCAGTGAAAAATTGGCAGTTAAGTTTTGCTATGTCTAGTTAATAATAGAATATGTGGGCATTAAGCATATTGAAAAATCGTTGTCAGCTATGCTAACAATTATCATTACAATAATATCAATGGCAAATTTTTATATGTTTTCCATAAAAGTCTAGGCAAAACATTAAAATGTAAGCAGTTTCATTTACATTGTGCAATCTGAATTTTAAAATTGTTTATTTTCCGTTTAACAATTTCAAGAAAAAACCAACTAAAAGTTAAAAAAATTTCTTAGCAATCTAAGGCTAATCTATACAAAAATGTATAACAATTTAGAAAATTTTTTCCTTCATTGATAACCAAGCGCAATCATTTCCAGGAGAGCCTCACATTTGCTCCAACAAGGCCTACGTGTCTGTATGATACGTTTATTGTATTAAGGTTAACAATACAATTTGAATTTCAACCAAATTGAATTAGCATTGACATAAAGCGGAATACAATTCACATATTAATCGAGAAATTATGTACATTATCCAATCAAATTCATAGTGTAGTGCTTATGGGCCTCTATGAGGCAAAGTACACTAACAGGCGTAAAAGGCGTAAAAGAATAATAATTCGCGCGGGGCTTGGGTGGAATAATTAGTATTCTAAATTCGGCTGGGCCGAGCTTGGGCCTAAATAATCGGCCCAATTCCAACTCTGGTTTTCCGATCGTTTCTCAAAATATCAATTTTGGCAATTTTTACATACTACTAAATATGGTGTAATTGATTTTCAAGATTTGTTCTATTGGGATAAGGCAAGCATAACTTGCTAGCTATTCCAACAATTAAATATCCTAATATATATATATATAAAATTGGCGAGTATTTTGTAATTTCTTATTAACTGTACATTATTCCTGTCGTGCAGAGTATAGATGCAAGACTTAATTGATTATGGATAAAAACGAGTATATTCAATTTCATTCAACCTTTTTGAGTTTCATATTTGAATAAATAAACAAGGATTACTCTCATTACTCAAAGCTTTAAAGTTCATTGTTGCAAAAGACCTTGTTTATGCTAATCGTCTTACGAAGTACAGCAAGGATTTCCGTTTTTGAAATTACTTCCTAAATCAATCAATAACTATTTCTTTCGTTTGATAAATCACACCGCACTCGGCACTCGGTTTACAATAGAGCCAAACAAATTCTCAAATGCAACAAGATTTTAAGTGTTTCCAAAATGTGGACAAGAATTTGCTAATTTATCAACGCTTGAAATAAAATACAAGCAACTTACCTTTTTAACAGGAATTTACAGGGAGTATTAATTTCGCAAATACGTATAACTCAGAACAGAGTTCTTTGTATGCATGTATATATATATATATATATGCAGTGAAGTTCTGCGGGACCAAGAATTAGTTTGTCCCAGTATACTTTGGTCCCATTGTGCTCAGTCATAATCTTGACCCATTTATGTCCCACGAAATTTTCTGGTCCCATGGTCCCATTGGTTCTACAAAACAACTTCTATTTTGACCAAAATTAGCAAAAATTATGAGAAATATTCGGAAATCCGAATTCTTAGTTTTTTATTATAGTCTTATACGGGACCTAGTCTCATTGAGTTGTTTGGTTCTCGATCCCAGTGCCATGGGATATGAACCAAGAAGTCCCATGGTAATAGAGGTTTTTCAGAACCCTAGTATGTGGCCGATGCGAGGCAAAAATACTTTCTGTAGGACAAAATTGGGCGAATTTGTTAGATTACTGACAAAAATAAAATTGTGCTGGCCTTGCACGCAGGACGTCAAGCACTTTTTCAAAAATATTTTTTACAGTATTTTCTTAAAAAGGAAATTATTGACATTAAGTTTTTAATATTTTCACGTATATGGCATTCAGAGTTGTAAATAGTTAAAATTTCAGACGCAAGCCCAAATTAATCTCTGTTTGCAGCACAAATTCTTCTCCCTAAATCCGTCATTGCAAAGATCAAAACAGCGAATTTGAAGGAGGAAATAAAGAAGATTGACAAATGGAGTGTGGCATGTAGGAATGTGTAACATGGGTGCAAGTTGAAGAACTTCACAAGTATTCATGAGAGATTAGCAATAACATTGGGAAGTGTGGTTGGGAGGGATCAAGACTGAACAAGTGGAAAGAAGAATTCTAATAAAAAAGTAACCAGAGTCTTAAAGAAAGGAGAAGTAAGCAATTTCATTCCAATAAAATGTCTAATAACTACCTGGAAGCTGGGAATCATTTGTAAAATTGCAAATTTTCTACTTTGAAAATGGATCTCTGCTTACCAAAGTTTATAAGGTTGATCAAATAGGCAATCTGTTATATCTACTTGAGGGATGTATTTTAGGGCTTCTTTATTTATATTATGCATAAACAACTTTGGAGAACTTTAAAACTTTCCGATTGTTTTATGTTACTGGAAGATATTCTATTATTAAGTAGGTCTTCCACACATTGTACTCAATCTAATATAAGTCACAAAAAACATTTAACATCTAGTGATGGGATACATTTTCACATTGAAAACACAAAACTACTTTTACTAAAAGAGACAAGCATACTTAAATTTTAAATATACTAATTTTTGCAGTAGAAAATATAAGAAATTTAGGTAGGGGTAATATTTTATAGGACTTGTGCATGTAGTTTCTAAGTATTAGCAAGGGAGTGCTAAGTTTTAAAGAAGCCTTATTAACAGAGATTAAATGAATATGTAGAAAATCAAACTAAAGGATCGTTATTGGAAATATGTATGGAGTTAAAAAAAGATTAGAGGATGAAAGCAAGAGATCACACCAGGGTAGGATTGATTCATGGAGAATCTCAGAGAAATAAAGAAACTTGTAACAAATTTAAAAAATAGCAACAAGTGATTAAGCATAGATTGAATAAAGAGAGAAAACGAAGCATTGATAATGGTACTTCGAGAACAAGTAGTTAGGACAATTTGAGTGGAGAAACATGTAAGCAGTAGACATGGGGTAAGTGAAAACTGTAAGCTATGTTACAAAAAGAGAGATAGTATATCATTCAAAAGCAGGGTGTGAGAATATAGCACAAAATGAAAATACCTTCAGTTCAGGCATAACAAGGTAAGAGGTATTCTACGATGTAGCTTGGGTAGACATAGGCATAAAGATAAATTTCAAGGAATCGCAGAAAATGAGAGAGTAGAAATGCTGCAGGATTTTAACATGCAGACTGATAAGGTAGACAGATATTGTATTGGCCAACAAAAACGAAATAGAAGTAATAGTAAGTGTGCCTTAAGCGGTACAAACATTTTTCTAAATTTTAAACAATTTCTTTAAACTAAAAATTTGGAAACTAGGTTTCCCAATTAGGTGTAACTAAGTACTTCAGTAAGAATGAAACAAGTACGAATACGAACATTAAAAACTACAAATGTAACATACTGTTATTATGGAATGCAGATAGTTTTTAACATTTCAATGTAATCTGCTAAAAAACTTGCGCATATTTGCAAAAAATTTTTAAAATAAGTAATATAAATATTGGAAATGTTGTTGTGGGACCACAAACAGTCAAAATGTTAAATGTACTGGTAATGGGATTGCATTGAGTGCAACACATGCCACTTTGTTCATAACGGTGTCCTCCAGCCGAAACGCATTGGAATGGAATGCAGATATTTTTCAAATGGCAAGCTCATTGCGTCTACATACATGTATTTGGAAGACTACCGTTCTTAAGTTAAATGAATACCCACTCAGTATTGACTAATGACCGATAATTACTTGATTGTAATCAAAAGGAAGATGTTCTGATTTTTTATTCAATGAAAAAACCTACTCCAATGCATATTTGATTAAGCGCACACAGCTGTATTTCAAAATATCTTTCATTATATGTAAAGTACACATACTGATAATTTTTGTTTTAAACAATCAAAAACCTTGCTACACTAGGATTTTGAATGCACCATTAACACTAGAACAGTGAGCACTCCTTGAGAATATATTTACATCTGATGTTTCAAATGACAAAATTATTAAATAGAAACATAATTTCTACTAACAGCAAATTCAATAAGATTATCAACAGAATTGGAAGTATATGTACCTGCTAGTGTTTTTGCTGAATGAATAATCAAGCAAGCAAAAAAGGTTTCTAAGTCATTTTGACCTATCGTCGCGTTTCTAGTGTTAAATGAAAAAAATAATGAAATTTTGATGTTTTGATTAAAAACTAACAATTTTGAATCAAATTTCATTTTATAACTATGAGAGAAATGAATTAGAAATTGTGTACAATTTTATAATTATACCTAGATATCAGTGCCGTAGCTAGCCTAGTCATTTTGGGGGTGAACAACATTTTCATAGGGTATATGTATGNATATATATATATATATATATATATATATATAATTAAAAGATCTTAAAAAATTCGATTTAGCTACACAAAGTGCACCAGCTAGATTTGCAAGGAGATAAATATATAAAAACACAAAGCTGATAATTAATCATAAATTCTACAAGCAGCTGAAACCATTCAAGTGCTTTAATAGATAAAGCTTAGTGTAGTAAAAGTATATAATGTTCAAATGGTTTTTTTCAAAAAAAATCAACACTGATTGGATTGCTGTTGTTCACAACTTTAAATGGTTGAGATAATTTGTTATGAATTTCAACAGATCTTTCCAGACATTCAGATTTTTAGCGTTTCCACAGGATTAATTAGCTACGCTTAACTCCTCTGTACATTTTAGGAACATAGGCTACTACCTATACCTGCTAAGGGTGTTTTGCAATCACATTCAAGGAATTTTTTTAAAATGCCATTATAGGTCTGTAATATTTTACATGTTTTAACAATAATGTGTAAAATAACAATAGCATACACACGTAAAATATTAAAATGGAAAACTNTTAACATGCAGACTGATAAGGTAGACAGATATTGTATTGGCCAACAAAAACGAAATAGAAGTAATAGTAAGTGTGCCTTAAGCGGTACAAACATTTTTCTAAATTTTAAACAATTTCTTTAAACTAAAAATTTGGAAACTAGGTTTCCCAATTAGGTGTAACTAAGTACTTCAGTAAGAATGAAACAAGTACGAATACGAACATTAAAAACTACAAATGTAACATACTGTTATTATGGAATGCAGATAGTTTTTAACATTTCAATGTAATCTGCTAAAAAACTTGCGCATATTTGCAAAAAATTTTTAAAATAAGTAATATAAATATTGGAAATGTTGTTGTGGGACCACAAACAGTCAAAATGTTAAATGTACTGGTAATGGGATTGCATTGAGTGCAACACATGCCACTTTGTTCATAACGGTGTCCTCCAGCCGAAACGCATTGGAATGGAATGCAGATATTTTTCAAATGGCAAGCTCATTGCGTCTACATACATGTATTTGGAAGACTACCGTTCTTAAGTTAAATGAATACCCACTCAGTATTGACTAATGACCGATAATTACTTGATTGTAATCAAAAGGAAGATGTTCTGATTTTTTATTCAATGAAAAAACCTACTCCAATGCATATTTGATTAAGCGCACACAGCTGTATTTCAAAATATCTTTCATTATATGTAAAGTACACATACTGATAATTTTTGTTTTAAACAATCAAAAACCTTGCTACACTAGGATTTTGAATGCACCATTAACACTAGAACAGTGAGCACTCCTTGAGAATATATTTACATCTGATGTTTCAAATGACAAAATTATTAAATAGAAACATAATTTCTACTAACAGCAAATTCAATAAGATTATCAACAGAATTGGAAGTATATGTACCTGCTAGTGTTTTTGCTGAATGAATAATCAAGCAAGCAAAAAAGGTTTCTAAGTCATTTTGACCTATCGTCGCGTTTCTAGTGTTAAATGAAAAAAATAATGAAATTTTGATGTTTTGATTAAAAACTAACAATTTTGAATCAAATTTCATTTTATAACTATGAGAAAAATGAATTAGAAATTGTGTACAATTTTATAATTATACCTAGATATCAGTGCCGTAGCTAGCCTAGTCATTTTGGGGGTGAAAAACATTTTCATAGGGTATATGTATGTAT
>CABFPE010000096.1:904797-919127 GCA_900660155.1 Hofstenia miamia
TTGAATGAAACAATAAGAATGTTTTAGGGACTAGGATGTTGTAATTTTGCCTGAAAATGAAACATAAATTAGCTATGTTTAAACAAGGCTCGTTTTGACCTCGTTGTATCCACAATGCAGCAGGGTGGGAAACGGGTCAATCTCGATCCGCGGGCTGGGTTGCAGGGCCACTGTTAGAAAGGTCGGTTAGGGTGAAAAAAACTAACAGATTAAAAGAAAAAATGAAAAAGTCAAACATTGAATCTTTGAAATTCTTCAAGATTTTAATTATTTTTGTATTTTTTATTGTAGTTGTGTAAAAGACTATATTGCGTAATACAAATTAGAGATGAGTGCGGTGCAATAATACCTCTGTAGCTATTTACACAATTGCGGTGGTTAGCGGTAAAATTAAAACAACTTGCGGTTGCATAAAAATTATACAGATAACTTGTTTTGTCTTAGAATTTAAAATCTATATGTATTTCTCAAAAAACTGGCTCTGTTTCAAGACTAAGAGATTTCACATACAAAATATTAAGAGTAATTTTTACAGATTTCATTGAAAATTTGATACTACGACCTTAATAAAAGTGAATGAAATCACAAAATACCTAAGAAATTGTCTTTAAACTTTTCTACCAATGATCCATAATCCTAAAACAATAATTTAGAAATATGAATATTTTGTTGCGAAGATAAAAATAGCTATTATTGCGGCATACCGCGGTAAAATTTCATTTATTGTGGTGGTTAGCGGTGAAGTTTATTTTCTCTGGGTGATAATAATTTTAAAAAACCTGCACCGCGCTCATCTCTAATGCAAATCATAGTAATATAATGGCAATAATTGCAAAATTATAATAGCAGTAGGCCTATGTTTTATAGTATATGTGCTATGTTGTAATTTTTGTTGTAAATTAACCGGTAGGCGTTTATAAATTCCTTTAAAGTTCTTTTATTATGCTATCACTAGGCTTTCGTATGCCAATAAGTGAGGAAAACTGCTTTGGTATGCCATCTAACTTAATGCCATTTACTCCGCGTAATGCAAGTGGAGTGTATGCGAATTTTGATTCTGTACATACTAAATTTTCTCATTAATGCCTTCCTGGATTACTTTCTTCCTTCACTTTAGAATAACGTATTTATTTCTTTCTATAACTATAAGCAATCTGGCAATTTTGCAATTTGTGATGTTTTCTATAAAAATATTAAAATGATTACAACTCACTAAATCACAAAGATATCTGAAATCTAAAAATACTGCTGGATAGATAATCATGTCCTCTTTATTTTCATTCTTAATTCGCGCCCCGGTGCAAACTCGTTCTGAATGCGCATAGCGTGCCTTAACGGAACTTGGATTATCAATTTACAGAAACTATATTATCAGAATACTAGGTATATGTGAAGAATTTGAATGTTTTTGCAAAAATGGCAGAAATTAATATTTTTCATACCTTAGGCCAATGAATAAATTTTACCACAAATTTTCACCATAACTGAGGTAAGCACACTCTGCCCATAGATGTGTCAAATCTCTAAATTCCCAAATTGTATAATAAGCTTGCAGAAAATTGTGAGAGCGTTGACATAACGGTTTGTGACTTCAGTGCACAGCAGTCAGCTTGGGGTTAACGCTTATAAAAGTTCCATTCAAATAGCTTACATTCTTCAAATTGCTGAATATCTAAATCGTATAATTTAATTGTTGGAAGGTTAATAATGGTTTGCTGCTGATAATTATCAATTCTTTGGTTTCCGCGCAGTTCTATCCGTATTTTTCTTTATGTTTGATATTTTGCTTTGTGCCTCTTTTATTATTGAATTGCAACCTTACCTTAGCCATGAAATTTAAACAAATTATCCTTATTATACAACAAACCTAAGCCCTAATAGAAAAAATACTGTACTCTTGGAAGAATCTGAATTTTTCAAAAATAAATTGAACATTTACTTCATTAGGTCGTAAAAAATCTTAATTACTATAATTTCTTTATCATTGTTATTTGGCCATATGTCTGGCATTCAATGAAGCTCTGAATGAGCTTCACTTAATTGTAATTGGGCTCTATTTTACATATTAGTAATTTTGATCAGTGTTGCACAGCCCGGCAGATTTTGGTGGCTTGGGCCGGTCGGTGTTCATATATTTTACGGATGGTAGAGGCCTGCAACGTGTTGTAGTTGTTTCCCTATGCATTTTGCAAAGTACTGCTGCGCCTAGGAAAAGGCATTTCTTCTCTGGAATCACTTTTACTCTAAAGTTACTTACATTAACTTATTAGTTACAAGATTATTCTGTAAATCATTGCAAATTAATACAATATTCCGATGACGCATGTATTTTCATTAGTGATCCAATTAAACAAATTTTTGTAAACAAATTTAGCTGTGAGATGTCTAATGTTAAAAAGTGGTTTAACACTAACCAGTTAAAACTTAACATTAACAAAACAAAGTTTATTCTTCTGAAAAATAATAGTTCTTCAAAATTAGTTCACAGTATTAACATTGACTGAAAGAAAATAGAAGAATCAATTACACCCAAATACTTAGTTGTTCTCGCAGAATTTCAAGAATTTTCTTGAAAAAAAATTAGAAATGTTGTTGTCTTTAACTCCAAACTAACAATTCTAAAAAACTGTATAACAAGACATTTTGTTATTAAATTTGGTAAGTCAAATATATATGGAATTCTAAGTTATGTTTAATTCTTTGTGCTGATGAGCCAAGGAGTTCTAAATTTACTGGAGTTGAAACTTAATTTGTCACCTTAAAATGTGAAGGCGGGGTTTTTTTTAGCTAACTAATGTCCCTATCATTGCTATAAAGTATATTTTAAAATGATATTTAAATGTTTAATCAATACTACATACAAAATTCCCACCTATAGCAAATCAAATTGAGTTTATACAGAAAAATCAATTCCTAAATACATTTAATAACTCTTACAATACTCTAACTTGATCGTAATTTTTTTGCTTTGCGTTCCACTTGTAGTGAATTTGTTAAAGAATCTTTTAGTTTATTCATCTCACCTTTAAGAAATGTGTTGCATATCGGTTGAACTATGGTTGTAAGTATTTTGCAATCGTCTTCAAGAAATCCTAGTAAATTAGCGTACAAAACAAAAAGATTTTTAACATAATTTGCGCATCCTTTAGATTTCTCTGGAAGTAGATCAAATATAACGTAGCACCCAGAAACGTAGTAAAATAAAGCATTCGAAGGAAATTTTAAAGAACAAACAATTAGCACACGCGTCCGCCTTCACATTTTATTGCGAAAATAGAGTTTCAACTCCAGTAAATTAAGAACTCCTTGTGATGAGCACACACTTGCTTGGAATCGCCTCAGCGCATTAACAATAACTACGGAAAGTACACGTTTTTTTATTACAACTGCCAATATATTTAGTAATCTTTGGATTGAAATTAGATCCTTACACAATGCAAGTAAAAAATGCCGTACATAAGTTCTTCTTAAAGGAAAAGAGTTCTTCTAATGAGTAATTTTAGAGTTCCTTAGCTGTTAAGAAATTTGCTTGAGTTTGAAATTGTGCTTGAAATTTTGTACAGCCAAAACTTGACAGTGATTGTACTTTATAGATGATTATAAATCGATTTAAATGTCGCTACATTAATTTATAAGCTTAATATGTAATAGAGAGAAACAAGTAAGAAAGCGTTTCTATTAAAAACAATAGAAGTGTTAACTCTTTAGAAATATGAAGTCCATTTTATGCAAGGCTACATGTTTCCGAAATAACTTAATATTTTTATTTATTTCTGGTAAGGCTTGCAAAAATGCGGTCTGTGGCCAGCCGGCTTGGAGGCCTAAATCCTGTAGGCTGGCCGGTGTGAAACCCGAAGTTGAAGATTTACCCAGCAAACTAATATATAACATTATTAGCAAAATCTTTGCAATATATCCTAAACAATTACAAATAAGCATCCGGATTGGATGTCTCCTAATATTAATAGTTAGAAAATAGAAAGCATAAAGCATCAAGAAAATGTAACTATTTATCAAAGCAAATTGGTTTTCTAGTTTACAAAACTCATGCAACTGAAGTGAGTGATTTTATAGAGTTTGATTAATAATTGTGGGTAAAATTATTAGTAAATTACAAAAATGATGAAAAACCTTCTGCTGATGTCATCAATTGTTTGGAAGACTGTTCATCAATTAGCATCACTTTATGATCAACAGGGCATTTTGCATTTTCATTTTGTTTCATAAGAATGCTACAGTAATGTGAGTAAACAGGATGAATAAGTTTTATTAGTCTTTAATATCTCATCGGGTTACTTAATATAATGCGATCTAACCTTTTGAGACTTCATGTTGCATGGTGCTAGTGATTTGAATTGTAAAATTCATGCTACATTTTTAATTGGAGTTTTACTGATACAGTTAAACAAAAAAATTGCAGCCCATTTGTTCCAATGATGGCATAATGATGGCATTCAATGGGCTCTGGTTGGCGACATACAGAGTTGCAGTCGAAGCTTTGGCTTCATATATAACGCAATTCTGGTGGAAATTTAGTTTGGGAAACCGTTGGCTTTAAATAATTGCAAGAATACATATTTTCAGGACAAGTCTCGTCCTGCGTATAATTTTGAAGTATTGGCTCCGTACTTCTAAGTGTATTAAAATTAGTATTTATTTTTTACAAATTTGATTATTGAATGGACATATTAGACATTTTTTATTGGTAAGTATAATATAAACGCAAATAGAATCCAATATGATAGCAAATTTTAAATCAAATTGGTCTTAGTCTTGTAATTTACATCCCAAACAAAACTTTTGGTAAATTACATGTACTGTCTTCATTAGATGTATTTTGGTTTCTTCCATTTTCAAAATTCTATCAATTCACTTATTATGAGACACATATCAACCTTCAACTGCATAACTGTGCTTCGCAGTAATAGTTCAACACAATAATATGAAATAATTTTTTCAAATTTTGAAGTAGGTGTAAGTGTTATTTGCTAGAAATCATTTCGGAGCTTCTTAATAGGGTTGGCACTCAAACTCAAGAAGTTAGGTGATCAACGTTTGAAACGAAATGATTTCATTTATTGAGCTGCTTGCATCATCTGAACTATTCTTCTCAAAATATTATATGAGAGAATAAGGATACTACCAGAGATAAAAGTGATCATGGTGGATTTTTGGGGTGAAATAGTTGAAGCGGGCATGAAGAATGATGTTTTAAATGTGTATACCAAATGGTAAAAATGGGGCCAGTACATTTTTGAGTTGAGAAACACAAAATCAAAAATTGTCAAACGTGAAGTTTTAGAATTGCTTGTTTGATAATATTTAGTTTTGAAATTTGTTTGCATTTTGGAAAAATTTTAACTATGTATTTTTATTCCCTATTGAATTAAAACTTTCAATTTGATTAGTCCACTCAATAGATTCTGCAATTCAACTGTAGAGTGGACTACCCTTGTATGCTGAAAAACTATTAGCATTAACAAAGGCTGTTTAAAGCTAAAGTTAAATTTCACGTTTAGTCCAATTTTATGCTTTAATTTTTCAGTTTGCTAAGCCAAAGGTGTTAGAAACTTCTAATACAATTAACTGACGGAAATTGGACATCTTCTAAATTGAGCTTTAGAAGAATATTTGAAGCTGATGTAAAATTTCAAAATGTAAATATTTTTTCAATACATTGTTTTTAAATTATATAGCATCCATCACATTTCCGCATTCAATTGTGCGCACAATAGAAGGTTTTCTAAATTTCGGCTTGCCCTGGCACATGCCCTTCAACTATACATTGTTTAAAGTTTTATGCTCATAAAAATGTCTTGTACCCAGTTGTATTTGAGTTGATAGCTTTATGTAAAAATTTTTGTTCTCGGAATGCACGATTTTGAGTGGAGCCTACGTTTTATTTTTAACAAGATACTGCTTTAGTTAAATACAAAGCTTAAGAATCATTTTAGAAATCTTATACAGCCTTCAAACAAAGCAAACGTTAACGATTGCAACATGCGTTACTCGCATAATTCCAAAATTTTTTCTCATATTGTCAAAAAATAAATGCTGCTTTTCTGGATTGTCGCAATCATTTTAGAATCGCTCATATATACATATACTAAAAAAGAAGTTTTATTTTTCTCAAAACGAAATTATAACAAAACTACGCGTTTCACGCTGATTTACATTTTACAGCGGGGCTCATTACGTTAATTGGAGGCGGCGCTGAGCTCTGCCTGTCCATATCTGCCTTCACGGAAGCATTTTCTTATTCACGTGTATATTCGAAAGTTGGTTCTTTTCAGATGACTTTTTACTCAGTTGACTTAGACCACCATTTTTTGTGGAGACAAGGATCCCTTTGTTTATAAGTATTTACTGTGTTGTTATATTGTAGCGATCATTAACGCTTGCTACCAAAGACATAAAGTTAGTAGTGAAACGCATTGAGCATTAATGCGTAAAACAGTAATCTTTGAAATTTAATTAGCCCATCATTGTGTTAACTCAACCGCTATTTTATTTGAGACGTACAGATACATCTATAAACAAATTTGATCCTCTTCAACCTCTATGATTACACATTTTCAATTATTGTAATCAGTGACGTACACAAGGAGGCATGTTGGTTTTAAAAATGATCATTGATTGGCTATAAACGAAAATTTTTTTTTGTAAAAACTTAAATAATTTCAAAACGAACGTGATTAAATGCATTTTTAAGGTCAATGCTTTCAATATTTTCAAAATTTTATAACGGCTTTTCGGTGCTTCACTTGATCACTACTGAGATTTACCCCAATCAGAAAATCCTGCAAATGCCCTTGATTGTACCATGGATTTGTCCTAAACCTATTTAACTAGGTATTAATCAATTATATTAATGATGTCAAGCATTAGCAAATCAGTTGCTATGAATTGCCTACGAGGCAATGTGATTAAGAAATGTATTTGATATACCGGGGTAGCCTTATAATATATTATACGCCTATAATTGACCGCTAACCAAATTAATACTTTGTAGTGAAAACGGATTTTTACTAAAGAATTTATAACAACTGAGACAGAAAACTAAATATCTAAAATGTTATCCGAATATCACTAGTGTCCGAATTACCAAAATGTGGGTTCAGACTCGAACTTCCGAAGGTATATCAAAAAGCTCGATATTAACTACTTAAAGTTTAAAAGATTCACTAATAATGTGATTTCTGCAACCAAGAGGTCCTTGGTCAAATACCTAAGATTTCGGTTAATTTAAAACTCAACTTTTTAGCAATAACACAATGCCCTGTGTTGTTAAACTAATGTACCTCAAATCCGCAATTTCTTATCTACCTCGTGGGGGCTCCCAAACGCAGTCCTAACTTTAGAACTGGATGGTACCGACAAGTTCTGGTCCTGAAGCCCTAGGAATCGAGTAACAAAGAGCTTTATAGTTTAGACTCCTGCGGGACTGCAACCGGCCCCTCCAACGCCCCCAGATTGGTGGCGGAAGCCTGGTGTCTTCCTTCGTTGCCTATCAATGCTCGATTGCAAAGGTTGGGGTGACAGGTCTTAATATGCCGTAAGTACCAACCTTTGCTCTTGTACGACTTGTAGCATCCCTTCGCTTCACACTTCCAGCAATTAGCATCCGCTATAGTCGTGGAGCTCTGCGTATGGTCATTTCTGACATGACGATTTAACGCCTTTTGGGCAGAAAACATACGCGCACACTCCGTGCACCTCAGGTGTCTCGTACTGGCTTGTGTGAGCCTCGGTACTGCTGCATAAGCCGCCCCAGCAATTCTATCCCGTAGCACCGCTGAGTCCCCGTTGATTGACTCTAATAGGCTGCTAACAACCTCTCTCGCGTTTCTTGAATGAGTGCACGATGTGGTCAAAGTGGAAAACAGTTGAGACTCCCCCAGAGTAACACCCATTAACCACTGCACATCAAGTACAAGCCGTTTTTCCCAACACTGACTCTTGCGTGCACTGACAACGTGGCCATTTCCTTCAGGAACAATTGATGCTTTTGTCATACTAAGCTCTAGGAACTCGCCACTATTTATGCTTTCTCTGTGCGCCAGCATCCGGCTTACAAAAAGTAAGCGCTTACGTGCTATTATAGTGCGCACTTGTTGGAAAGGCATAAGTCCGTGTACTTGTTCCTTTGTGAGCTTTTCCCATAAGGAGACTCCACAAAAAACCCTTTTACAGGTATTCATGGAAGCCTCAAGCATCTCAAGTTCCCTACAAGATTCTGCCCAGGTTTCACACACATACGTTAGTGTGGGTACCATCACGCCTCGTAGGAGTAAGAAGGAGAGTGCTTTGCCAAGCCCATTCTGACGTGCTACTCGCCGATAACGTATGATCTTGCCAAGTACATTTTTACACCGATGTCTTGCTTCGGAGAGGGCTGTCCCAGCAGTGCTGATCATCGAGCCTAAGCACTTAAACTCTGATACGAATTCAATGTTCTTTCCAGAGACATGAACTCTATCAGACGTTCTTTCCGATGCTTTTGATAACCACATGCACTTGGTCTTTGGTACAGAGATATTAATACCTAGTGGCGCTAGAACTGTAACTAGGCCATCTAGATAGCTCTGTATTTGTTCCTCAGACCGGCCGAAAAGACAGAGATCGTCAGCATACTCTATGTGCTTAAGTTCCACTTCCCCTTGTCCAAAGAAAGAGTTAAAAACAATTCCTTTGGGGGTTCCATGGAGTCCCTCACAGATCAGAAAGTGGAAAAGGAGGTTAAATAAGCACGGGCCGAGGACACATCCTTGTCGGACTCCACGCTCAAGTTTAAAACTTACTTGTGGACGTTCGCCGCGAATGTGTGCTATCGGTGTGTCATGCAAAGACTTTATGATCGCAATTATCCGTTTTGGTACGCCAATTGCTAATAGACACTGCCAAATTACTTGCCTTGGTACGGAATCAAAGGCCTTTTGTAGGTCAATGAAACACGCAAGAAGGTTTTCTTTCCGTAGTCTAGAAGCCTCCTGTGCTTGCCGCAGCACATGTATAGCCTGTATAGTTGACTTGCCAGCCCTAAAGCCAAATTGAGTAGGTGGCAGCACATGTTTCTCTAGAAGTATTTTCTCCAATCTGTTAAGCAGAATTTTTGCAAATATTTTTCCTCCGACATCCAATAAGAAAATGGTGTGGTAATATGCAAGAAGATAACTTCTGCATCACACCATATCTACCTCGTAATAATTCTAACACCTTTGGTCTTACTGTTGTATTAATTTTAATACGCAAAAGTGTCAACCGATTTCGATTTTACAAGCAGTATGTGTTCACTTAAATAAAGGAATTAAGCAATACTAAATATGCAAGACGATTGCAAGTTGTTTCGATCTCTATTTTTGTAAAGTATCTGTCTTTACAACCACTTATTTTAAACTATAGTAAAATGAAACACAATCTAATTCCCTATTTCTCTTGCACTAGTCGAATTTTTACGAAACTTTCGGCATAATGCTGTTCTTAATTTAAAGCACACAACAAGTCACTTTGTACTATTTTCTAGCGTCTTAAAAGAGGGATTGTAAACTGCGTATCTCGGATTGTGTTTAACTATAGTTATTAGATTATCTTTTTGTTCATTAAGTCAAACCCGTCTATTAATTTCTCAACAAGCTTTCTTTTAATGCCAAAACCACGAAATAGTTTTTAATTTACAAGACTATACTTCGCGTCTTTCTAAAAACGGTCTGAATTTTATATTAGCTTTTTATTGAACGATTTACTCAATCAAAAGTAAGTTTAAAGTCAAAACACAATACACCCGTAACTTATTTATTTTACAAAAAGGATAATGATTAAGCACGTGTTAACAACAAATTTAAATAACTTAACTCACTAGTTATAATTAAGACCCAATGAAACTTCCAATGTTAAAGAAGCTCAGTTCATTTTCAAAACTTTACCTGAGTGATAACAACGCTGTCGTTAGAACAAAACTAAGTTTGAATTTCAACCAAAATCTGCAACTAAATCTTTCACTAAGAACTGTAGTGAAATCTTTCACCAAGACCTGTTTTGTCAACTGAAGTTAGAAGTCTTTGTAAATTTGGTTTACTGTACTTTGAGGGGGGCGGATCTTTCTCTCCATTTCACCAGTCTTTTATACCCTTTTCTACGTCATTGTCCTCTGGTTGGATGTCTATTTTCAGATCCAGAATTAGCTTGACATTTTGGGCAAATCTTAGAGTTTAATGTCACGTCCATCATGCTCTCTTTGTTTTAAGTAGTATCTTGTTATTAGATCTTTTGTCTTTTACGTTACCTCGTTACACATTTAAAAGGGTTTTCAAGCATCGCTTTCCCAAACAATAAGCTCTTGAAATACCGCCAGATACTTACAGTTTCGGTAAATTTACAATTTACAAAGTAAATTCCATTAAGCTTTCGGTTTTCTTCAAAAGAGATTTAGTAAATTATTAATTTGGTTTTCAGAATTAATTCTTCGAAAAAAATTTAAAATTATTCTAAGCAGTTTTGACTCCAAGAAATTTGTAAAATTCCAATTTTATTACAACTTATTAATGAACAACTAAGTTTTGTAGTCGAATGAATGAATTAAAATGAAAGATAACGCCAAAATAAAATGAATTCAACAGTTCTATGTGATAATTTGGTACCTAAGATTCTTAGATGCTATGGGAGACATGGAGGCGATGTCCTCCATCATCAGGCTGTCAAGATTGATTTTTTGGCTTTGGAATATACCATTTCATGAAAATTTAAAAAATAATTTTTGCGATATTTTGACAGTTTTTGGAGAAATCTGCCATAGGATTGAACACAAAATTTGATGAAAATTTGAAATGGTCTTCATCAGAAATTTCTGGATACGATTTTGCTATAAGCAGTTATCGCCAGATACGATTTTGTATTTGTCAATTTCCATACCTAGGAATATGTAACAGAATTCTTTTGTTTTATCTGTTCATTGTAAGCAAATAAATCGATTTTGCCAGTTATTTTTTTGACAGAATTGCGTTTTTAAATAGGAATTTTCGATTGAAATTGAAAGAGTAGAAACGTTTTCGAATATGAATGTGTCAATATTTGTGCCGCTGACTCAGAATTTGGATCTGAGTCCAAAGATTGACTCAGTTCAGGATTAGACCCGGGTAGTGATGTTCAACACTGAGCTCACCCGTGGCCCTCCCGAGAATGATTTCATTATTAACCTGTAAATTAATCCAGATCCAATAAAAACATTACTATCAGCTGTTTACTCAGCAGTTACTTTTACCTGTGGTCGATTTGAGATATAGTAAAGTTGCAAACAGAATTGCAAACAGAGATATTGTGATTTGAGATATAGTAAAAAGAATAGACTTACAATACTTTTATCTTTTCTTCTTTATGCCAGTCCGTTAAGATCTCAGCCCGCCTGAGCCCGCGGGCCATGGGCCGCCTGTAGGCATCGGGTTGACTCGCACACCACTATTTCTTAATTGTAATTATGGTAAGTGACGAAAGTCTGATAATTTTTCAGGAAGACAATTTAATTAAAGTTTCGACTTAAGGCTAGATTGTCTATATTTTGATAAAAGAATTTTACAAAAGTTTCCACTTCTAATCATCCGAGAATGCAGTTAGACATACCTTCCATAATTTACTTGCATTCCATAAGATCATAGACTAGTTCCATTGATCTATTGATGATGACATAGCATTAGATAATCTACAAGCTTAACTCAGCAATAATAAAACATACTAAAAGTGGAAATACAATTTAAAATTATGTAAACTTACTTTACTAAAAACACGCAATGAACTGCTCACAAGCGCTAGGCAACGTACTATAGTGCAATGCATGAGTAAGTTGGTCAATAAAATAACCTTACACATTCTAAGAATAGATTACAAACTTAATAAAACCAAATGATAGTATACTTAAACAATAGCGATATATAGTTCAAGCAATGTAGTCAGCATGCAATTATTTAGTAATTTCTTAAATTTATTTGGTTTTGATCGTAACAATAAGAATTGCATATTACTGCCAATAATATTACATATTTCCATATTCACTCTATACAGACATGGAACCAGCACAAATTTTCGCACCAGACCAGTAGTTAGACAACAGCAGTTAATACCGGCTGGATTTAACTGAGTACATTTTATCTGCATTATATATATATATATATATATATATATATATTCTATTAATATTATTAACTAGTTCCCTGAAAACTGCTACAGCAAAGACAATCAATAAAGCGGAATAACTCAATCTATAACAAAGCCAGTGAGAGATTGTAAAGAGATAAACTTATTTATTATTCTAATTGGTGCAAGTGAAATAAATTTTTTGTATTCTTGAAATTGGCATGTTATGTTTTCCTTAAACAAGGAAATTATTTGTGCTTATCAGAAATATTTCCTTTATATTTGATCCAGAAATGGACCAAATTTGAAACCCTGTAGGCAACTCAGTCCGACCTGGTATGTGCCGACCGGTAGCCTGTTCTATTTCTGGGTCTATCCAAAAATAACTGAGCATTATATGGACTCTTTAGAGGATTTCATAAGCATTGGGATGAATTACAATATGTTTCGCATCCATCAAATAAATCAAACCATGAGCTACTAAAAACACTACCTAGAACCTTTTAACAATGTCATTTTAAAAGCAGACCACCACTCATTTATCGATTTCACGCCTCAAGCGAAAACAGTTAGTATTTAATATTCGTCCAAGTTTCTGCTTTGCAAAATTCTTCACATTGTGCAATAATGACAAATAGATGTTTACAGTACCTTTTGGCAAATCAATGTAAACATTTCATTTAAATGATAAACTTCTTGTTGACGATGAACTTAGAAATCTCTGGATAAGGCCATAGACATAAAAAAATTATCAAACAAAACAGTTTAAAATCAATCCCAGCTGCAAAAAAAACTGAAATATAAGAAGTAATTCCAATGTACTTGTAAAAGTTCCGCAGAGGGGATATCAATTAAAAACACTTCATTGCTTGGTATTGGAAAAATTCTCTATATTAACTATTTATGAAATTATTTTTTTCTTTCCATATTGTTTCTATTCTGTATAAAAATAACAAAACTTAAAGTTAGTGAATTTGTTTTTATATAATTATAATTTAGCTCTCGATAATTATCCATGATTGAATTCGGATATTCACTGCATTCTTTTTCTGCGACATCAATCTATTTCATGAAAGATACTGTAAGTGCATTTTTAAAGCATTAGATTTGATATCGGAAACAAAATATTTATTTTGACTTACTTTGAGTCAAAGATAGGAGTTTTTATCTTATACAGAGAGAAAAATTGCAAATCTACTGGAGATTTGAAACTGGTCAATGTTTAAAATAAGAGTCAAAGCAAATTTATTGCTGTAAACTACAATTCCAAAATACGAACTACGATCTGCACGTATTTACAAAATAATAATAAAGTATATATAACGTAAATGGTCGTGTGTGCGTACGTTTTCGTGACTTTCTAGAGCTATACAAAATTTTCGAATGAGTATGTTATTGCCGCTAAATATGCATTGTCAATTAAAAATGACTGAATGCGTGCAATTTTTTTCTGAATTTCTTGTAATTTTGTTTGATTATAATTTCATGATCTAGGTTATTCCATATTTCAGTTGCTGTGTGGTGAAAACTATTAGAGTTTTTATCTAAGCATAAAAACTTTTGAGAACGTTCATTTAATTTAACATTTTGTTTTATAATGAAATTGGTGGTTGACCAAATTTGAATTTAAATAATATTGATAACATATGCATTTGAATTTGATATATAGAGCCTATCTCAAATTTCTTAAAAATGTCAGTGAATTCGTTATCAATAATACATTGGTTAAATGCAAATACTAATAAAAATAATCATAGTAATAATAATAAAAAAAGTCTTAATTCCTGTGTAAAAACATTACTATTTAATGTCCTGTAGAGAGTTTTTTGAATTTCTAAGACTCAATTATTTCTCTGATTAGTATTTTTCTGACTCAATTTTAACTTTGTCGATGTCAAAAACTTTTAGTGTTAGTCTGTCCTAGGCTTGATCGTAGTTTCCATCTGCAAAGCAATTAGTGAAGAATTGCTGAATATCAATTTTGTAGGACATTATCGCCATTTTGTAGTCTCTGCTATTTTTGAACAATATTTGAACGTCTTGCTAGCTGTATAAGCCTTTCCGCTTGACTATGAATATCTTGAACTACTATTGATGAAATTTATGCAATGGCATTTTTCCAAATTTTCTAAGGGAGCTGTCATCATAATTGTGCCATTTAGGACATATCGTTTTATTATATATATATATATATATATATATATATA
>CABFPE010000096.1:919702-940479 GCA_900660155.1 Hofstenia miamia
ATATATATGTATATATATATACATATATATATATATATATATATATATATATATATATATATACCGTAAAACAGGCAAATTCCAGTCACTTTTTTTGCTTCTTTTTGTATTTTTTGCTATGTATTTGATAAAGAATAGGAGTTATACATTTATGAACTGCAGGTTTGGTCTTTTGAACACAATCAAAAAGAAAAATAGTATAAACAATGAAATATATGTATTTCAGAACAAGTAGGAAACACGTACTTTTAATAAGAAACAATGGGTAATGTCAGCCACCAACATGAATTTCAGTAAAACGATAAGTTTTCACTGAAACAATAGCTGTTAACTAACCATTGGAACACACAAAGAATACATCGCTCGTTCCTTTGTTGCATGTGCAACAGGTCCATAACTTGCACGAAGTGCATTGGACCCAGCCAGATTCTCTGTATGTGGCAAATGTTGTGTTGCATATACCACATTCGTTATCATAATTGCATGTGCTGTCTTCGCTTTCAATCTCTATGCTTGTCGCACCGGCATTTGTAGTTTAAGCAACATTCGGACGTTGGGAGGTGGGGAGGATCGGTCGGCCCGCCGTGACTTTGGCTCCACGAGGTCTTCGCGGACTGGAGGTCTGGCCACGCATATCTTGAAGCATTCCAAATAAGCTAGAATCAAGGTCGCGACCGATGCTTTCCTCACAATAGGTTTCGGATCCAACCAAGTGCCTCAACGGATGATTACGATTATGTGGGGATAATCCACAAGCCCTGAATCCACTGATGAGGTTCTGTTTTTACGAATTCCCAATCATCTTCCACAATTGGAAGAGCATTATTCCAAACGATTGTTTTGGGATAGGTCAATTTCTCAAATATTGCTCTCAAATGATAAAATCTATAATCAGCATACAGTGTAAGCATCAAATTTTTATTAACCATCAATAAAAAGCAAAGATTATTATTAGTTGATAAGTGGCTGACATAACCCCTAAATCTTTTTACATAATCAAAGGCGAAAATATGTATATATATATATATATATATATATTAAGTTGGTCCTAAAATGCAAAGTTGGAATTTTTCTTCACTCACTTGCTGACTGAATCCCGAAACATTTATAATGATTTCAAATAATATTTAGTGGTCGCCCAAATGGGATGTATAAAATAGTAATTTGCATATATTGCCATTCTTGAGCTAAGAGATGAATCATCTCACTATTAGTTGGAGTGTGAGTTAATTGATTCAGTTGGATTACTTATTAAATGAAAGACACCAAGACTCTGTATGATTGAGATGCAATCTGCTATTTTGCTTCATACTCCAACTATGCAGGGGAAAGTGGGGAGCAATCATAAGCCGTTCCTTATCTGATTAGTCTTTCTTTGGTCAAACTATAAAAATACAGTTTTCATTCTGCAATAAACATGTAAAGTTTTGTGATACATTGAATATACAAAACTACTATATACCATAGTTTCAGAAAAAAAATTAAAAATGCCTCGCTTTTAGTATTTGTCAATGCAAATTCATTTCATTATATGCAGATTTTCTGTTTCTTCATTTGACTGCTTTAGTTTTTTTCAGTCGATATTCGGATGAGAGTTTCTCAGATTCTCTCACTTTTGTGAAGATGCATAAAATTAGTTTTGCTAATTCTACATCAGTGTTTCTAAACGTCAGATAAAAGTTTATATATTATCTAACATTTTAAATACTTTGTGATTGCTTAAATATTTTGTAAATAATTATAACTTTTAAAACACAGTTTATTCCATTTAATTGGTTATCAGCTAAAACGAAAAGTAAAAAAAGACAAGAAGAGGAAATTTGGTTAGTAGAAAAACCAATTGAACGTTTTGCAGCAACAAATTTCCAAGGAAAGGAGAAGTTTTACATCTTCATAAGTCAGATCCTAAATTAAAAACGTGCATCAACGAGATTTCTGAGATGTTGTTTCATGTATGGGATAAAGCAAATATATCAACTGTTATCCCATACAGGATAATTGACAAGATGTATAAATATACAGAGTGTCCTAAAAATCAAGCAAAAATTTCTTATTTAGATAATTTGGAATATGAACGAAACATGAACATGCATAATCAAAGAGTTAGCAAATCACTGAGGTATAAAGTCTCCGGAGGTGTTCTTCATCAATTATATTTTTTAGTTGTCTGATTGCAAATAAACGAGATTATGCTTTCTTGATGATTTCTTCGATGTGTTTATTCCAGGTCAGGTCATTAATAATTCTGAGTCCCAATATCTTAATGTTTTAAAGTTTCCAATAAAAGTAGATATAACATTTCCTAGAATCATTTGACATGATTTATTATAATTAATCTCCATGAGATTTATATCACACCATTCTTTTATTTGTTTGTTAGGCAAGTAGGTCTTACTTTCCATGCTTGAAATTCCAATTATAGCAGTTACATCATCAGCATATTTAATTGTTAGTGATGGAGCAAGATTTAGATCAGCCATTAATAACTTGAAAAGTATTGGTCCAATAAGCTATCCTTGGGGGATTTCACGCCATGTTTAGAAATTTTTGCCTCTAAACTTGCCAATTTTTAATGATAGAAATCGATTTTCAAGATAACCTGCAATCCAAGCTATTATTTCTTTAGCTATCCCATAAGATAATAGCTTTTCCAGTAATGCACGATGATTTACACTATCAAGTGCTTTCTGAAAATCCAATGCTTGTATTAAAACACTGTTTCTTTTGTCAATGTTCATGCTGATATAATCTAGTTTTGTGAGAAGAAGAATGGCAGGAGAGGTTTTTGGCTTGTATGCATATTGCATGCTATCCACAACACTTAGTGAATAGTCCTTGTTTGATTTCAGTACAAAATATTTCAATAACTTGGTTGGAATGGATGGGATTACCAATGGTCTTAGATCGTTTGTGTTCGATGTCATTCTTTTTGGGATCGGAACAAGGTTAAAATATTTCCACAATTTAAGAGTTTTGCATTGAATTGTACAACTGTTTAGAATGTTTGTCAACGGGTTAGCCAATATTTGGCACAGAACTTATATATCCTGCTGGGTAAGTCATCAAATTCGTGCACTTCATAGCTTTCTGGTAGAGTGCACCAGTAAAATTAATGTCATCAGTACTAAAATTAAAAATTGAGTAGTCTACTTTCTCGGAATTTTTGCTCTTCAAAATAACTTGAAATATTCTTCATCCAAATTAGTTTTTCTGAGATCAATCACTGGAAATTGTATACTAGTATACTTTGGATTGTTTCCAATAACAAAATAACATATCTTGTGTTTAGAGCAGCCTATTGGAGCTAATAAAGTGGCAGATTGAACATTGTTAAGGGCATGGTTGGAGTAGAGTATATGATCTATAATGGAATTACCATGTGTAACTTCATTAACAGTTTGATGAAAAGAAAGATTACCACAAATATCACCTAAGTACTTATAGCAGAAATCAGTGTTAAGATCTCCAGCGAATATGATTCAGATAGCTATCAGTATTTTCAATTAAGCATTGTAAATTGCTTCATATGTTTTCCAATTCAATCCTGGAGGTTTATATACACACTATAAAAACCTTGTACATAAAGGAATATCTATTAGCATCAACTCAGTTTCAGCTGGTACATTTGTTAGATTAAGTTGTTTATTTTTCCTAAGCTATTCTTAATCCATGCACAGATTAGATTGATTAGAGTTTAACATAGTAAACGAACAATCTTTAATAATAAGTCAAATAGTTAAAATTTAATAGAACTGTAATTTGAAATTCAACTTACTGACAACGATTTATCAATATGATTAATCTCCAGATATTTTATTATTAACTGAACATGGTAAAAGTTAATTGCCAATTTTGCAGTGGAATCGATTATTGCAATTAACTGCTTACATGTAAACAACCTTAGAAAAAGCAACAACTACAAGAGCATTTATATTATGCCACTTTTTTCCAAACATTTCCTAAAAATTTATTTTATATGAAAATGAAATTTGTGCTTATTTTAATTCGTATATGTATTTTTACAAGCTTTGCAAACCTACTGAAGTTTCACTAGAAAATGCTGACAATTTTTAATACGAATTTCATTTAAAATGTTGTTAATTTCTTTTACTACAACAATTTATGTAATGCGTTAATGAAAACAATATTGGTATTTAGAATCATACAATATTAATTATTTTTTGAATTGAAATGTTGACCAAAAATAAGAAGGAACAGAGGATTTTCTTCTGCAAGAAATGTATATTGGACAATTTCAATCTACTTTCCTCCTTTATGAGAACCGGATTGTATATCGACCACCAGAAAAAGAAAATTTGGCAGCCGTTGCCAAAGTCTTACCCAAGTATCATAGTTAACATAATGATTTTATATGAAAATTTGCTGTCAAGGAATATCCATACATTATAATGAGAATAGTCTATTTGACGATGCCCTGCATCCCATTGGATAGATCTTCCAAACTTCTGGATAGAAAAATGATTTTTCCAACAGAAAAGCGTATTGATTGTCCATTAGTATTTAAAAAGTATTTAACAATTTGTCAAATTTTAATGTATGCTATTTTATTATTAAACAAAATAAATTTATCAATGTAATTTTATCCAGAATCCATTAGGGTTTCGTCTCACACATAAGTGATTACATTTCCATAATGACAGAAATTCGATATTATAAAAACAATACTTTAGAAGAACGTCCGTTTGAAGTTATTTAAAAAAGGATAAGATATTCTGAATTCAAATAATTTTTACAATTTAATAGTAATTTAAATGAACAGCGTTATGAAATTTGTGTTTATTTTAATTTTTATATGTATTTTACAAGTTTCAAAAATATTGTTGCCAATTTTTTACACGATTTTCATTTAAAATGTTAATTTCTTTTACCAGAACAATTTATATGATGTTGTAAGGAAAATAATATTTTTCTGCATATCCAAGCAATATGTCCCTTAAAATAAGAGGTACTAAACATTGGTATGTTTGTATTTTTGTTTATTAATCTTTAAATGCATGGTCAATTGGAATAAATACCAGAAGGTGAGAAAGTATTGGTATCTAGAGTCATAATAATACTAATACTATTTATTGAGGTAATCACCCTTTAACGGTTCGTCAATTTTTGGGGTATGTCATAACCCATCCAACATTGAAAGTGATATTGGTAAAAGACTATTCACGTTAATACTAATGCAGTTTTGACTTTTACTATTTTTTTATAAGCAGTCACGTAAGTAAGTTTTCACTCATTAGTTATACACTGCAAAATGATTAAACAGTAATTGTCCTCGAGAGACCATTGGGGTATGTGATACCCCACATAGATCTTAGTAGATTTTGCAACTTATATATTACTCAATCTTTCATATACCGAGTTTTTTCGAATATGTAAGGCAAAAATACATTTCAAAATTTAATGTTTAAGCATATCTTGGTAGATAGATATCAAAAGTGTTGGTTACTCAAGCAATATTATAGAACGTTGATGAGATGATGATATTCACATATTTCCAGACTTAAATGATTAGAAGTTTGTAGCAGTTGAATAGTTCGATAGCATCAATGGGTGCACTTGCACAAATTTTGAAGATCCTTCGTTGAAGTAAGTGGTGTAAGTTTCAAAAATTCAGTTAAACAAATTTTGTTAAAAGCTTTTTCAACAAAGTGCTATTGTCAATTACATGTGTTAATACAAACTTAGCAAAGGTTGCAAAAAAGACATTTATATCCTACCATGAATCTTGCTAGCCATGAGTCTGACCAACTAATTGTTTTTCAGAAACTTCATCTTTCACATGAGAAGAGAATAGCAATTCATTGGAATTTGGAATTTGCTTGTTATTGAGTTGGCTTTCAGATTTATTTGAATGTAATGCAGTGAGGGAACGTTGACACAAATGGACACTAATATTTTCTTTGGAGAATTATACTGTTGAATTAGCTGTAGAAATATTAGAATTTAATGACTGCTTAAATTTTTTGCTTGAAGGTGTCATTTGTTCACTTCAATGCAATAAATGATTTCAAGATTTTGTAATTCAATTCAGAGATGGAAGTGGGGCGGATATTTGTGAACTGCCCTGCCCCACCGAACAGAATTTGTGCTCTGCCCCATTTCCACGTGTTGACATCTGCCCACGTTTTCTATTCTACCACCCCAAATTGGCCTATTAAAAAATTCTGCTGCAAAAGTACTTACGATATTTTATTTCCCCATATTTGTTCTATGACAATTTATATTGCACTACACCACACCACCCCTCAACTATTTTGAATCTTTATTTCCTAGAAAATACAGAATCATTTTTAAAGTGTCATCTCTACTATTACTACCAATAGGAATCTAAGAACAAACGTGATGCTGAAGTATATTAATAAAATGAAATTTAACTTTAGCACTTTATAGCTTTTTATAAACGTAATATTTTATATAATACATTTATACAAAGAAAATTGCACTCCTTCCAATGTAATTGCAAAACCTATTGACTACAAATCAGATCAAAATGATCTTGCTGATTTTTTTGATTAGAACTAAATGTCACCAAAAGCTAAAAATGCATACTAATCAATTTTTGCAAAAATTTCCAAGTAAATTAATCTTTTTAAGCAGGGAAATTTGATGTAAAAAATACTTTTACAATCCCTAAAATTAATTAACTAAAAAGTGTTTTTGCCCCAATTTTGCCCCATGGGTACCAATTTTCCCCGCCCAGTCTTTCCAACGTGTCGACATTGCAGAAATAACTGTTTCAAAAATTCTATAACAATTCCTGTATTTTTCATAAAAAAGCTTCCATGTTATTATGTTAATAATTCACAAATGTGACTTCACAGCAATAGTTTTCTGGAATTTCATATATTGATGCCTACAATGAGCAAGCATGCTTGTATTGGTATAGACTCTGAAGGGGCATATATTTACTGGTGTTTTCATATGTTAGGATCTATTTGTAAGTGCTTACGAGGTTTGTAAGCAATTAGTGAGTTTTAGTTATTAAGTTTTTGGAAATAAACGACGTGCGTATGCTAGGAAATTTTGGAAATAATCATGTTTTATCCCCCTTAAAATATACATTTTAGTAATTTTTATAATATTTAATTAAAAATTAAAATGAAATGTAAATTGCAATTCAGGCATGTAATATTTGCGCTATATACACCATAATATACATCATAAGAGACTTTCTACATTAATTCTATTATAGGTAGACAATAGTATGTGAATCTAGTGTTAATAATACATTGCAAACACATTCAAAAAAGTGAATTAACTTATAATGTAAACTAATTTTAACTACAAGTTTAATTACTGAATGTTTCAGATTTGCTGCCATTACATGTAAAATTCGATTTAACAAAATAATTTGTACATTAAAATAACGATAATCACTGCCAAATCGCACTTTCCCATCTAATTGTCTGGCAAGAAACTCATTGAATGATTAAGCCCCGTTTACATGATAAGCTTTCCCTTATGACAATCACTTCCCCTTATGTAAGAGAAAACTTGTCGTGTAAACGCAAATTCGACCAACATAATTGCTCGTAAGGGAAAATTGTGAACTCGAAAATGTTGGTAACTTTTAAAAATATTACGGACTCTAATAGAAAAATATGACAATTATAATCTAGAGAAATTGCAGTTACCACGAAAGTGAAGATGTTTTTCAAGCTCTACTTCATCAATAACAAATGATTCAATTATTGAATTTCACTCTCGCAGATTGTTTTTTAAATTTCATTATTGTGTCAACAATTCACTTCTTGAACAATTAACATTTGAGCAAAAGCAAGGTCTTTAAAACAAAAGAATTTTGAAGAAATGCTTCTAAGTGGTGAAGTCACTAATGCTTATTTAGCACATCTCACAGCAATATGGTTTCAATGTCTCCCAATTAAAAATTCAATTGCCGCTGTTCCTGAATCAGAAACAAGTTCAAAATTGTATGATAGACAACTTGCTTATCAAAATCTTGTTATAGCACTTTTTCAGAGCTGTTTAAAATGCTGACGTTGATGCTTGTAACGCCAGTGTCATGTGAAACTGACCGCTCTTTTTTAGCCTTTGGGAGTCTTAAGACCTGGCTAAGATTAACCATGATCCAAATTAGGCTTAATTATATTTCAGTGTATCACACAGGTCAAGACAATGTTGACTCAGTTAAAATTGATGATTTGGTGGTTTTACTTATTAACAGCACTGAAATATGTAGAAAATTATGTGGCAAACCATAAACTTCGATTTTGTATTTACATTTGATATTCTAGTATACAATCTTATGTTTTACGTTATTTTCATGCTTTTTGTATTAAGTTTTTGCTAATATAAAATCATATCCCCTTCCCGAACGAATTTTTACTTTCCTAAATGGGAAATGTTTTCATTTATAGCAACTGCTGCAAAATTTCATAAAAATGACTTTTAGAACATATTTATTCAGATATATATTTGCTGTTTTATTATTGTCAGTAAGCATAATGTACGTGCAAATTTAGCATTACAAAACTATTTAAAATTAAGAAAAAAGTTCTGCAAACAGAATCATTGCGCCAGAATACACAATGAAAACTGCTTTTTGCAAGAAATAATTTTTCAAGAAACCTGACTTGCGTACAGAAGACAACCTGTTCTTGTTTGGATTTTGATGCATTTTTTACATTGAATTTTAAAATTTTTGCTAACAGCTTGAACAATTTAATAAAAATATTGAATATGAAATCAATTAAAAAAAGCGTTAATGAATAAAAAATTTTACCCCCCCTCCCATTTTCGAAGGTATCATTCAGTGATTATCATTAAACAGTGTCTTGTCTTTTAAAAAAACCGTTTTCCACAGTTTTAATCTTATTAGAAAATTCGCAAATTGTTAGTGACCCCTTAAATGGTGGAAATTTGTTCAAAATTGCATTTCAGTGCCAGATGTATTTGAAAACTTAACTTCTTAATGAAAATTCCGATTTCTTGAAAGTCAAATAGTTCTCATAAATTGCAAATATAATCTTGATTTTGAAGTCCATGTATTCATCACTTAATTTAAAATATTTTTTTCCACAGATAGGCTACCCAATCCCAAATAAGGAGCGCCCTGCCCAATGTCATTGATTATGGTAGCTACAAAGCTTGCAACAAATCAGAATCTTAAAACGTAAATGGAAGTTGAGACAATTCTCTACTGCGTTGTTTATTTTTGTAATGTACGCTTGAAATATTTTTGAAAAATCATCGTAGATTTTCAGAAAATTCATGGGTAATATTGTCTTAAAAATCCTTTTTTAAAAGGAAAATCTTTTTAGAAAATTTGAAAATCGTGAGCAATGGCATCTATTTGTGAATGTGCTTGAACGTAGTGCTTAAATTTGTACTAAAGCATATTGCTTTGGCTCAAGCATTTGAAAATTCTCAAGAAAAGATTTAAATTCTCTTCATGCCTAAGGTTCATGCATTTCTATTTTCTAAGGTTTAGAGCACATGGAAGCAACACTGAAGTTGACTATATGTAGATAAACCTCCGAAGCCCATTGAAGTGCGCCATGAATAACGTAAGACACTGGGGTTGGAAAATTCGCGCAAAGGCCTTAATGGGAAAATGCTTAAGTGTGGTCTTAAGCGTAAATAAAAAAACACTCCTTCTTCTCTGGTGCCTTCTGATTTTGCATATCTGTATTAATTATTGACTTATTCGCGATAAATTTTTTTTAAGGATCATAAAAAATTTAAGAAATTCCGAAGCTGCTTAAGGTCAGTGATATTTAATTCTTTACATTAAAAATATTTCGAAACTCCAGCCCCTCTGATTTTTAAGGGGCTTGAAGCTACTGCAACCAAGATTGTAAAACCTTCTAGTGTGTTCACAAATAGGAATCAATTGTGTAATAATACATGATGAAAACTACAATTTCCAAATAATTTTCATTATTCAGATTCATTCTCATTTAAAGTTTCTAAATATGAAACAAAATTATAAAATAATAAGAACAATTGAGGAATTCTTATTATTAAACATTTCTTACTTTCGGAGTTTAATGCAAAGAAGTTTACCCAATTTTGACAACAGTCCACTCAGTGACATAGACAGTAAACAAATTGGGAAGGGACAACATCAATCTCACGTTTACTGAAAAATACAAATGATGTAATTTTCTTCAACCTTTATTATATTTTCATAAAAGGCTCAAATTCGAAGTCTAGTATTTGAAAATTTGGAGGATCCATGACCCTTTCGCCCCCTTGGCTATGCCTATGAGCGCACAATTAATTTTTTCATAACTTTGTAATATTTTTTCATATATTTTTATTTTGTTAGCAATAAATCTTTTACTAAAAAATAATATTATTAATATTATTAAAAAAATGTACAAAAAAGCTAAAATGTGCCCTCTTGAGCCTAAAATATTATCAAATACACAAGCATTCTAAGCACATTTAGAGTTCCTGGACTGAGTCTCCACATACATAAATATAAGCACATACATTTATTACTATTACATAATATATAATTAATTAGAAACTTTAAAATTTTGAATACTAGCTTTTCAATTTCAAAATGAAGTGAGTAATTATTTCAATTTTAAATTATATTTTTGGGAATTTAGATTCGTATAGAAAGGAAAATCCTTAAATGGACTTTGAACCAAAGGAGTACCCAGCCCATGTAATGGAGGGGGCAAAGAAAAATATCTAACCATTTTATTGCAGTGTTCTTACTAATCTCATTTGCCCCGGACCCTAGGCTACTGCTTTGAACAAATAAGCTTATTAATTCTAGACCAAATATGCTTCTTTCATGACAGAGATATGCTTACACAGGATCATCACTATTTAATGCATTAAAATATTTAACAGATTTTCTCATCAGCTCTGCTTTAAATGGTTCTACAAACTTTCTTTACTCGACAAAATATGTCATGTACACGTACACATTCTACATGATTTTCAAAAAAACCATTTTCTGAGTATTAATACGAACTAAATATATGCCAAAACCTTTTTTTATTTTGGGGTTGCTGCATGCTAAATTTCATGAATCAATCAAAAAAGATACATTTATTAAATATTTATAAAAAACAAACTTAATATTGGCTTAGGAAGTCATTTTGATCAATTTCACATAAAGCTCGTTGGTTCCGGCTACAGTCTTGTACATCTACGTAGTTACATTTTGGACATAAACAATAGCAATTTCCGTACATTCCACTGTGGGTGGACGGCAGTTCATTATTCTTAAAAGTGATGTTTTCTTGTGGAAGCCCACCACTGCTGCTCCAAGTAAAATGACCTTCATGGGCGTAATCACTAGCAGCCAACCATACATTCCCTTTGAATTCTTCGCTCTTGTTGAAAAGAAATTCCATTTCGTCTTTATCGTGAATTACTGCTCCTCTTCCAAAGTCGATATGGTGGCATGTTTGTTGCCCCAATTTCCAGTCATTCCTGCTGTATAGAAGGCAATAGCATCTAATGGTATTAAAGCAAAAAAATTTTGCACACTGCCGGACAATAACTGCAATATTGGAAACCCTTATGTTTCGCTCGTTTGTAGCTTGCAATGAGCCCTCAAGAGTGCACAGTGCAGGATTGGTGGACAAACAAGATTCTTCAATAAACTGCAGTTTGGAATAGTGCTCACGTTTCATGCAATACTGACCATGTTTGAGATTGTAATCCTTCCCCCACTGAAACTTATCTTGTTTAATTGCTGGACTTCTGTTTTCCAACCACATCCATTCATGGTGACGCAGAAAATTACTTGCACCAATCATACCCTGCATATCTCCTCCCAGATCTATAACGAATTTCTGCTCTTTTTCAGTTTGAAACCATACCAATCCTTCAAAGTCTAATTTACTCTGACACTTAAAGTGCGCGTCGTGCCAATTTCTGAATACGGGATGAGGGCTTGTGTCTTCTCCAAAATATGTATAGCAGTAACAATTCTGATCATTGCATGAAAACTTAACGCAAATCTTCTTTATTTTGGATTGCATAGTCTTATTAAAATATGATACAGCGTTAACATTTGTTTCGTTATTAAATGATAAATTTATTCGCCGCTTACAAATAGCAGCATATTCATTAGCAGAGGAGTATCTATCAAGTTCACATTCGGATTCTTCTACGTAAGAACCCTTAGCTTTAATAAGACAGTTTTTTGCTATGATTTTGGAACCATGATTTAAAATTGTGTAAAAATCTCCATGGACATGTTTGTTATTTGTCCATTTAATACGTGTTTCTTTTTTTATTCGAAAAGCACCTACCCAAAGTGCGATATCAAAGCCTTTCTCTTGATTTGAAATCACATCAAATTGCTCCCATTCTTGCATACTTCCAAAGACACCCAGCTCACCCTTGCCATGAAAAAGAGACTTGCATTTTTCCTTCATTTCGAACCAATCTCCCTTTGATTCGGTTGCACAAAAGCACTTGTTAGCATAGCACACCAAGTTGGTACAGGTATTAATGACATCAATTGAAGCGTTTAAAGAAAGGAACACAGTCGGGTGTTCATTTTTGAGCACCTCAATTTCGTGTTCCTCTTGTTCAATGACAGCTTCAAGATTGCTCACATTGTGGAGATTAACACAGGTAATAGCAAGTAGAACTACAACAAATATGTGCCATTTATTTTCTTCGCACCAGTCTCTAGCTCTTCCAACATAGTAGTTTTCAGACGCCGCTTTTAACGAATTTTGTAAATGCACCTTTAGCATGTGTGAAGTTTTATCAACTGAGAAATTTACTTGGCTTATCTTTAAATGCAAAGTAAATATTGTTAGCGCCTATACAATTATACGTGCAAGGCATTTATGTAAGAAATGATATACAATTGATGTCTTCAATACTATATTCTTCTCAGAGTATCAGTTTTTGTTGAAGAACCTTTATTACTATTGTAACAAAAATTTTGAATAGTTTTTAATCTGGGTTTTTAATGGATGGACAGAATGGTTTTTTCAATTTCTGCTCAAGATTATATCTATTTATAGGCTTGTCGTTGTGTTGTGTACGCATTACAACATACGTTATGTTGTGTAGAATTCTAAATTTGTTTTTTACACAGTACAGTATTTTGCGTAAGGATGAAAAATTTGTAATTTTATAACAAACTATAATTTTATATTTTATATAAAATATATACATATATAATAAAAATATTAATAATAATAATTATAATAATAATAATAGTAATAATAATATATTTTTATAAAGCGCATACATTACAAATATGTAATCTGATCTACTATATACAAATCATACACGTTGTATATACAGTGGAACCGAATGAAGCTTAACCGTTGCTTAAAAATTAGCAATATCATCGCATGATCTAATTAACAATGCCATAAAACTGGGCGATGCATCGACTAATCGAATCGCAATTGATGGAGATGTTAATGATAAAAGTGGAAAATTTGCACCAAAATAGTCCAATATTTGTGGAGCACTTAAATCATTGACTTTTGAAACAGCCTTAGATGTACCTATTAGATCACTAAAGACTAAAATTTTCCGTTTGTTGTTATTATTAGAATTATTAATGTTGGTATAATTAATACGTTGTCAAGCGTATTTCTAAGGTGTTTCAAATCAGCAATGTTGGTGGAAATGGATTGAGCTTTGCCATCTCTCAGCCATATTTTTTCAGTATTTTTAATTCTGCATCATAGCATTTTTGATTGGACATTCTTACATATTTAATCTTTGATGTATGAGTGTAGTTCATATAATGCTATAGTATATATATATATATATNATATATACATATATAATAAAAATATTAATAATAATAATTATAATAATAATAATAGTAATAATAATATATTTTTATAAAGCGCATACATTACAAATATGTAATCTGATCTACTATATACAAATCATACACGTTGTATATACAGTGGAACCGAATGAAGCTTAACCGTTGCTTAAAAATTAGCAATATCATCGCATGATCTAATTAACAATGCCATAAAACTGGGCGATGCATCGACTAATCGAATCGCAATTGATGGAGATGTTAATGATAAAAGTGGAAAATTTGCACCAAAATAGTCCAATATTTGTGGAGCACTTAAATCATTGACTTTTGAAACAGCCTTAGATGTACCTATTAGATCACTAAAGACTAAAATTTTCCGTTTGTTGTTATTATTAGAATTATTAATGTTGGTATAATTAATACGTTGTCAAGCGTATTTCTAAGGTGTTTCAAATCAGCAATGTTGGTGGAAATGGATTGAGCTTTGCCATCTCTCAGCCATATTTTTTCAGTATTTTTAATTCTGCATCATAGCATTTTTGATTGGACATTCTTACATATTTAATCTTTGATGTATGAGTGTAGTTCATATAATGCTATAGTATATATATATATATATATATACATATAGCAATTGGTTATATGTAAAACTTTTCGAATATACTATTGTCATCATCAGTTTACAATTATTGCGGCAGTCAAAGCCTACAATATACCATACACTCTATAAGATAATGTCACTGTACACACTAACACATATTAATCTTATTCTTTGCTATTTATGTTTAAAGCTTTATTAAAACATTTGCAACTTTTGTACAAGCATATGAATATGAACTAATTAGTTCAAATTAAGTTACAAATTAAACTAAAGGTATGTAAATAAAACATAATGAAAACATTATAAAAAATGAAATTGCAAATACATTGTCTTACTCTTGTTCAACCGCTGATGTTAAGGCTATCAAAACAGTGTACAAGTTAATAATTCGCCCTGTTCTTCAATACTGCAGTCCGAAACAGGCGTTAGAACGAATTCAGGACATTTAAAATGAGGATACCTAATATTGATTTTAAAATTGTGTGTAATCATTATAAGATACAATCATTATAATACAAAAAACAAATTCAATGTAACATCGTATGGAGTAAAATTACAAAAAATTTAAATCATCCTCTGCATCATCTAGTTCCTACTGAAAGAAACATAAATTAGCCACTAAGGAAGCCAAGACTCTATGATTCAGCTTATAGAACGAAACGATTTCTCAAGAGTTTTGTTTCGATGCAATCAAGAAATGGAGATATAGATTATGGTGCTTTTTAATTGTTGTGTTATCTATTTTTTGAGCTTTTGGTCGCAAAGACAAATATATTTCTCTCTCTCTCTCTTTCTCTCTCTCTCTCTCAATTAATACCTACCTCTTTTAGTATATCTAAATTTCGTTTGATCTTAAAGCAAGTTTTCTTTTAGAATCTTTTTAAATTAATTAAGTTTTGTGATCTTGCGAACTTGGATTGGCAGCTTGTTCCATAAATTGCATGTAGCTGGTGTATATGCATTTTTCCAAAAAATTAATTTTGCTTATACATTGCCGATGCGTACACAGGAGCGCATATTGTAAGACATAAAATTAATTAAAAATTTACTTCCATCGTCGATATCTGAACATTTTTATTAAACTACCTTATTTTGAGCAATAAAGTGGTGCTAGTATGCAAAATTTCTGTAGTAGTACTCTTGTCTGTGGCATGTTGATAGTAATCACAGTTCTTAAATGACCAGTTAAACACTCTTTTTATTCGTTCTTTATCAGAAACTTCAATGTTGTTTAATATATGTAGAATACATATATATTCATAATGACTCATTACTAGTGCATCAATTACTGTTTGCTTTTTGGCAATTCTGTTTAGTTGTTTTAAATAGCAAATATCTGCCGCTATTTTTTTAATGTTAATGTCAACAAAGATTTAAAACTGAAGAAACTGTATCTGAAGTTAAAATTGACTCAGTTTTATTTGACATTTATATTTTTAATATGGATTTTATGTTGGAGATGTTCTTTGGACTGACTGTTAAATTTCGTTGTTTACATTAATAGGTAATTTGTTTTGTACGAAAAAGTCTATTACATTTTGTATATTATTTTCTAATTTTCCTGTTGCCACTATGGAATCTTTATCTTTTGTAGATTATGCCGATATCATCAGCAAATTGTATTAATTTACAATCCTTTACATATAGCGAACAATTATTTACATACAGTATGAAATGCATAGGGCCTAACATTGTTCCTTGAGGAACGCCTTTAGTTTTGGAAATATATGGCGAATATATGTTATTAATTTTAATGCGTTTTCTGTTTGTTAAGAAATCTTTGAGTAATACTCTTGGGTTGTGGCAAAAGCCATATTTAGCTAATTTACTATTTAAAATATCGAAGTCTATGCTATCAAATCAAAAGCCTTTACTTCGATCTAAATGCGCTACTGCATATATTTTTGCTTAGATTATATCGAACACTTTGTGTGAAGACTAAAATAACGTCAGTAATGCTATAGCCTTTTCTGTATGCAAATTGATTGGATGATAAGATATTATTAGTATTTAAGTAGAAGATTTTTTGATCATTTAGTCAGTCTTTCAAAAATTTTAGAAAAAGAATTTTTAATCGATGTAATTCTTACAATCAGTTGTATCTCCTCTCTTATAAATGGTGATTATGTCAGCATATTTTAAGATTTGAGGAAAAAAATTTGTATGTACAGAATAATTAAAGATAAATAGTAGTTGTTCAAGGAAGATACTAGAAAACAAGATGAAATGTTGTCTAAATTTTGTATTATTATTGCTGACGGTTTTTTGGAAGTCAAATGCTTGATTTACTAGTTCGATTTCTTTAATTCATGATGGTCGCTGAATATTTCAGTTTCAAGATGGATTTTAAAATTTTCCATATTTCGAATGCCAAAATGTCGCTTAGGCCACGGTTAGACTACGTGATTGGTAGCAAGAAAAGAAACAAAATCACGTCGAAATGCCAATTATCTTGCTACCAATCACGTAGTCTAACCGTGGCCTTAGTTTCATCAATATATAGGTTACTAAATCTATTACTAAGATGTTTGTAGATGATGGACGATTCAAATTTGAGTCAATGTACATACTGAGCATATAGTGAGTCATAATGGAATGGTTTGTTAAGGCCAACTTAATTATTAAAAATCAGTTTGGTAGTGGCGAAAGGCAAGCCTGTTCAATCAGGGATCTTTATAAACATATTTATAAAGTATTTTTGGAGTAAAAAATTTAGAATAATTTGTTTACCTTTTCTAAATTATATATATATATATATATATATAAAATTTCAAAATACCAACTTATTTCGTAATAAGAAAATAAACTGAAGATTTAAATAGCAAAGATTATTGTATTTAGAAAAAGATTGTTTCTAGTATAAATTATTTTAGAATATTGATTGTAATTATTATTTGCT
Organism: Hofstenia miamia; assembly: GCA_900660155.1. Taxonomy (NCBI): domain Eukaryota; kingdom Metazoa; phylum Xenacoelomorpha; order Acoela; family Hofsteniidae; genus Hofstenia; species Hofstenia miamia. The sequence continues at coordinate 936,965 of CABFPE010000096.1, forward strand.
AAACCTTAAGCAGCTCGGTGTCCCTCTAAAAGGCAAACTGTTTACAAAATATTTTGTCAAATCCCATCTGCAAATTGAAATTCGTGAGACCTGAACACATTTATTGGTGCTGAATGTGGTTGGCTGTAATTTTGAAAATTTGTACTAAATGTATGACTGTGTCAAAAGATTAACTATTTTTCTTTGAGAATTCTGATTTTTGGAAAAAATTTGGATTTTCTCTATACCTAATGTTCTGGTAATTAAAAGCTTAAAACCCATGCGATCAACAATGAACTTAACTGTTCCTATATAAGCAGAATGACCTCCTAAACCCATTGAGGAGGTGTGTAGTGCGGAAAGTCAGGCGTAGCGAAGCCAAAATCATGCCTTAATGGAGTAATGGTGGAGAGAGGGGGCACTTCCTATCCTGTCACAGTGCAGTTAAGGGACATCACCAGGTCAGGGTTAAGGAACGTAGGGTACTGCTCAATCTAGTGGGGCTTTTTGATTGTAAATATCTTCATTATTTTTAAGTTTCAAGCGTTTAAAAATTCCTAGACTCCTTAAGTATTAAAAAACAAGCTTACCAAGGAACAAGCAATTCGTAGTAAAGAAAGTTTTTCGATAGAATTAGGTGAAATGTTAAAATGATTAAATTTGCTTGTTTTATAATTTGGAAATAAAAATCAATTAAGTAATAACTAAACAAAAACTATTGATTTTACACGAGAAGAAAAAAATTTCAAATAGCTCAGAAATTTTGATTCGTATAAATCAGAGATGAAATTGGGTCATGCAAGATCGATTTATGGGCCGGGACTGGCCGAGTTATTTAACTTATATTCTGGCCGAAACTACTATTTGTCATCAGTATCAAAGACATCAAATGTAAAATGCAAAATTGTTGAAAGACTACAAAGATTCTGGTAGTTCTGTTATTAGTGAAAACGCATTGGTTTTTTTGGTAATTCATAAAAATTAAGTTTCCAAGATTGTCTATATGCTTCTGAATGGCTAAATTTTTCAGACACACTTAGATCCAGTAACATTTGAAAGGGTGGAATTACTCAATTTTGAAAGGATTCTAGCAACTTTATGCAGTTTATTTTCAATTTACTTTATGGGCATTTACAAAGATATTTGCAGGTGTGTTCCATAGTATTACTAAAATAATTTTTAGGCTTTACTAATCAGCATTGCATCTTAACAGCATTGACTTAAAGTTTGTGAGAAACAAGCTGATTTCAATTTAAAGTCTTTTTCTAGTTTTGTTATGATTAACTTTAAACAGTTTAATATAAATGATAAAAGACTATTATCAACATATTTGAGTATTTAGCATACATATGAAATAGAAAATCACTGAATATTAAACCCTTATGAATGCCTTGATTTCTAGTAATCAAATTAGAATACAACCAAATTTAACGCAATGATTAATTAAATACTATAATACTCCGGTCGGCTTACACCAGTTTTACCCTAATCACACTTTTTACCGTTGGCATCAAAGGCGTAATTAGGCCTTCGTTTTGTTACCCCTATTCAACGCAGTGATCTATTTATAGACCTATGGTAGAAGGGATGAATTTGCCAAGTCCATTAACTTAAATCATTCGATATCGATTGAGGTTCTTATGTAATATATTTGAACTCAATTATCAACTTCAGAACGTTCTAAGATACAAAATAACATAAAGTTGATCTCATTTGATGAAATAATTTGTCGTAGAATATTAAATGCATTCAACAAAAAATGTCGCGAGTTTACCTTCTTCTACTTGAAGACTATCCCACCAAAACATCAAAGCTGACGGCCCATATTTGGCCCATCTAGTATCACTACAAGAAAAAACAATAATCTGAAAAATTAATATATTGGTACAACTGTTTGCCATTCAAAAACATTGTTCCACTTTTTTATCTAAAAAATTGTGATTTATGAACTCATCATAGTTATCTCTTTTAAAGTAATCCATTAACTATTTCCCTTAAAAAATAGGCCCATAAATTTCTGACTCAGCGCAGCCCATTTACATCTGTGATTGAAAATGTATTGTTCCCAAAATATATTTAACTGTTGTTAAATCAATCTCTTGATCAACCAAATTTGATTGGTCCAAAATTTGTTCAAAAATATTACTACTGGTTTTGAAGCGATAACTATCAAATCCAGTAAGATAAAGAGAGATTAATGCAGTGGGTACATTTCGGTACTTTATATTTTTTAGATTTCAGGTCTACATTTTTAAGATTTCTAAATCAACTCAAATCAATTGAAATCAATTGATATGATATCAACATGTTAAAATCAATTCAAACAAATATCAAAGGCCACCCTAACATTATTACATGCCACATCAACGAGAATATATTAGAAATTAGTGTCCACAGATTGCCTTTCTTCCAGTTAGAACATTTCAACAGATTTTCATCAAATCTAACAACACCACTATGCAGGCGATTGTAGGTATGGGAAGCAGAAGTCCTATAAATTTTGTAATTATAAATTTTTTACAACTTTTTTATTATATACGCATGGATTAAATAATAATATTCATGCTTTCAAAATATAAAAATATGCATGATGTCAACAAAATGGGTAAAGAATGATTTAATGAATTTTTTGTATATTTAATACTGAGAAATATTTGAAATTTTGATGCACTCCAAACAGTACACAGTGTAAATTTGTTGAATTAGTGTAAATAAGATATCAGGTAAACTCTCAAAGGACTTTATACTGCATTGGTAAATTTACAGTTCTTATGCCACACAAAAATGTTCACCGACTTCTTGCATCATAAAATCTTTTAATCTTGTAGTTTTTTAATGGAGTGCTTCCACTATAGACCTTATCAGCAGATTTTAGTCGAAAATGCAATTATTTTTGTTCACATTGGCTACTTTTTATCATCTGATTTTTCATCAGAAAACCCGGAGTTGGAATAGCGTTCCCACTATTGTTTTTTTGAAAGATGATAAATATTAATGTGATGAAAAATCGATAGTGGGAACGACTTTCCATCTCCAATAAGAAAAATAACAACATCTGCTCAAGGATTTCTTTGTTCTTGAGTGTAGCATATTTAAACTTCAATAATCGGTTAGATACATAATGCACGACATGCAGCCTTCTAAAACTTACTATGGCCAGAGACTAGAAGCAGACTACCGCAGCGACTATGTTTATAAGGAAACATATCTAAGAAATTTTTATTGATCGTCGTCTTTGATTATTTCATTGTATCTTATTATGAATATATTGTTGTTAATCAGTTGTTTGTTACTGATTTAATTAAAGATTATTATTACTTTTACATCGACAAAATACAATCGGAGACACAAACATGCTAAACACATTTACTGGTTTTTTACACTGAGCTCACCACACCACATAGACACACATACATTTATTTTATATATATTTTATTATTATTTTGTAAATACATGTATTTGTAGTTTGTAGCTTTTCTTACTGTCATTTATTTACTGCAATAAATTTGCTTTGACTCTTATTTAAATATATATAT
>CABFPE010000096.1:940601-969361 GCA_900660155.1 Hofstenia miamia
AATATATATATATATATATATATATATATATATATATTCATTGTGTTTATTAGTTTTGTAGGTTTAGATTTGTTTATTACATTTTATCTGTAACTTTTTGGCAGGAAAATTGCTATTTGACTTTTATTATATTATTGCTATTATTATTAAAATATTGGGAACATTCCTCTTTAAACGCAATGCATACTTAGCGGCAATAATTCAGCACACCTTTGTGAAAACACACAAATTTATGTTGTATATATTTTATTATTATTTTGTAAATAGTTTGTAGTTTATAGTTTAGTACTAGTTTTTTCAGTAATAATTTGCTTTTGAACCCTATTATTATTATTAAAATTGGAAATACTAAATAATGAACTGCTCTCTGTTGTTTTTTGTGTAAACTTTTTATTTGTTCTATCCTTATTAAATACATGTGCTTGTTTACATCATTGTGCTTATTAATTTAAAATATTAAATAATGTATATTCGTAATGTAATATTCGTTTTTCTAAAAACATTTATTGGTTTCAAGAATTTTTTCCTCTACTGTAAATCTATATCAATATATATTTCTTGATTTATTGGGCTCATATTCAAAATATAGTACTTTCGGTGGAGTCTCCTGCTTTATTCATTAGAAAAGCTTTTAGTGGCCTGCTGTGGTATTGTCATTCAATGAAAATCATATCGAATTCACTTTGATTAATTTAATTCTAAATGGAATGGTACACATAAATGGACATTTTATAGTAGGGAAGGTTGCAAAGAGTGTATTATCCAATGATGTTCTATATCATGAATTTTATCTGAAAACTGAAAATTTTAATGAAAAACACTCTGGAGAAGACTTTTTACATGCATAAAAAACCGGCCGGTCCTGATCAGGATATACCCCGCCCTAGCTCTTTCAATCAGTCTAATATATTGAGGTCGCCAAATATATATTCTACTCCGCTATTTATGTGAGTGATAATGACAATTCACTTGAGAATGAAGGATTCTATCACATTGATAGCTGTAGTGATTTAGTAAATGAATCTGAAGAGTTCCAACCACAATCATAAAAATATTGCGGTTAAAAGCAAAAATCTGATGCCAAAAGCCAAAGTGCATTTTTTCTGCACATATTGTTTAAAGTGCCACATTTTCCATTGATGAAAAAAGTTTCATACGAACTAAGTTACATTTTTATGTTATATCGTTATGATATATTTTACATCATTATGCTATGATTTACTGAGACATCGTTGTGCTGTCTGTAATTTACATCTTAAAAAATATTTTAATGATTTAAATGCATATTTTTTTGCGCATAAAAGTCTATGAAAGTTATATTTTTAACTATTAATCAAGTATTTATAAGGCCACATGAAAATTTTTTACAATCAAAGCACTGGTTAGCTAAATATGTACGAACATTAACATAAATCCAAAATTATTTGAGAAAATGTGTGATTTAAGTCCGAAATAATATTTGTTGATAAATTGCAACAATTTATTGTTGTGCAATATGAAATAGAAACCAAGCAACATATTTGTTTCTAGCATGAAACTGCTTATTAATGTAGATTTTAGCGCTAAACTTTAAAAAATAAGTGTCACTAATTTCTATGCAGCTTAATGTTTTACACAAGATTATTTCATAATGTATGTTTATAAAAAATATGTTGAACTGGGTACCTAACATTTTTTGCCCTAGTCCCATACTAGTACCAGTTCCACTGATATACATATTTCCAGTCAACACCATGAGATCTTTTAATTAGAAGACCTTCACTATTCACAAATTTTGACATTAGAAACAAACCCAGTGTTGATCATAGCCAAAAAATGCGGCCCATTTAAAATTTTGAGATATTGTCAATGATAATGTGGAAAAATTCAATTATGTTTACAGCATGCGATTTTTGCATTTAAAAATTTCTACCGTGGGGAAAGATTTTCAAATTTCACTATTTATTCGTGTATTAAGTGGAGCCGAAAAATAACATTTGGTGAAGAACATTCCAAACATAATAGAATTACTCTAAAAGGCTGAGAAAACCTGTCAACTTTCCGAATAAAGACCTGGTTACAATTTTGTTAAGATAAAAATCCATTCGATTTCAAGCAATCATAATACTTTAATCACAAATTTTTATTTGATTAATGTTGATTTCTTTTAACTACAGGTACAACATATATTTAAACTATCATGTACATAACATGTATTAAGGCTACAAACATATTAAGAAAATGAATATGAACTTTGTTATCAGTGTAATTGTTTGTTTCTTGGTGACATTTATAAACTACATATAATTTAATATTTTCCATTTATTATTCTTGAGCTGTACATCTTATTCAATAATTAGTGAAACAATTGATATTTTTCCTCTATTCATGTTTTGCAACTTCGTCTTAAATAATGTATAGTTTTTTCCATTTTTTGTACTACATGTATAGTCTAATTTATGTTCCATAGTGATATTGAATAATTTAGAAATCCGTCTTTATTAAATTTCTATTATACTTCGCTTTTGTAAATGTAATTGTTCTTGGATTTAGATGATTAGAAATTTTCAATTTTTTTTCCAAAATATTTTGAATAGCTTCTAATGATCTTAGATGGCATTTACACATTACTTCTTTTTGATTTTTGTTACTAAATATGTTTATTCCCCATTTAAATACTTTCTCCATGACCTACAAGGTCATGCTTTTTCCAATTTCGATTTTGCTATTTTCTCTAAGTTAGTTAATAAACAAGATGAGTGTAAGTAGTGAAATAGAGCAAGTGATCGAAAGAGTATTACCCTCCATTTTATTGGTAGTAATTTGTATTTATTTAATTGATCTTATACCACACGCCATTTTCTTTATGATATTGTTTACCTCTTCTTCAATATTCAAATTATTATCAATTACTATTCCCAAGTATTTAATCTTAGTGATTCCTAAATGAAGTTGTTACATATCTTAATACTTTCTAGAGTTGATTCATTTCTTCAATTTTTAATTACCATTGAAATAGTTTTCCAATATTTAAATTTAACAAATTATTATTTTATCGACATTTTCTTGAAAGGTCAAAATATCATTACAATAAATGAGAGCATTATCTACAAATTGTACATTATTACTATTAATGTGCTGATCCATATCATTTACATATAACCTAAAAGTAATTGACCCAGTACTGATCCTTGCGATGCTCCATGGTTTAGTTCTAATTAATTTGATGTTTCTTCTTTGAATTTCACTTATTGCTATCTATTATATAAATAACTATTTAGTAAATCTATTAAGGAGTCACTAAAACTTTAAATTTTCTTTAACTTTACCAATTGAATAGAATGGTTTATTGAATAAAATTTTTATCTCCAGTCTTCAATAGCATAAAGTAAAGCTTTATTTGTAGAATTACGTTTTTGAAATCCAAACTGATGTTTTGATATTAATTCCTTTTCTTCCATAAAGAGGTTAATTTGGTTGCATAATAATTTTTCAAATATTTTATTAATTACTGTTAAAACTGAAACTGCAAGTACTTTTCTACCTTTCTTATATATTGATGAAACTTTAGCAATTTTTAAATAATCAAGATATGTTAATTCTGCTGAACATTGATTAAATAAGACACACAAAGGTCTCAATGAAATACCTATAGCACCCTTCAACAATCAGGGCGTAAATTCACAATGACCATTCGCTTTGTTCCAATGAATTTCGTTTGTTCCTTTGTAAAATTCTACTCAGGTATTAAATGTCGGTTTATTGGGATCAACATGTTTTCTAATATTTCGATAGAATTGTAATAGAAAAGTTTAAACTTGTATTTAGATTGTCGTTCATTGGTAGTTTCACCAATCTTTCATTTAAAATAATATTTATTCTTTGTCATTTGTAATACATTCACCATTACGATTTACTATATAAGGAATTACATTTTCTTCTTTAAAATTTAGAAAATTCGATATAAATGACCACTTTTGATTAACAGACTTTTCATATTAATAGATTTTTGTAAAAATGCTTGTCGATCAAAATTGCATTTTGTTGAGGCTTTATTTCTTAATCTTTTATAATAATCATAGTTTGCTTTCGCTGTTTTGACAAAAATTTCGTTTCTTTAAATATCCATATCTTCCACATTTTGTTGCAATTCTTTACATTGTGTTTTTGAATCTTTGTAATAGGGAAAAACTTATGATAAATACTTTTTAAATTATCGATTATAAACATTATTCTTTGATCCACTGTTGTGCCAAATTAGTAATCATTCCAGTTAAAGTTGATCAATTCCTTCAAAAAATTTTTATTAAAGTACTTTTTAAAAAAACATCTTTTAGTGCTATATATACATGAATCAGTTTGAGTCTTTATATTGTTAAATATTGCACTTGTCAGTAAGTTGTCTGATATGTAAAATCTGTAACAAAAACTACATATATCTTAATACTTGAGATGTCAGTAATGATGTAATCAATTAAAGAAAATTAACATATTTGATATGAGTAGGTATATTTTTTTTTGAACTTCCATATTAAAGATATCAATTAAATCACAAAATTTCAATTTCACATAAGTAATTTTCTCTATAATCACCCATGATAATAATTAAGATGGTTGTTTGATGTGCAATGCAAATTTCTTTGTATAAGTTTTTATACAATATATCATTTTTTGTTAGCAGACGTGCTTTAAAAATCCAGAAAACAGAGTTCACTAACAGAAAATACATCCTCATGCTTGGATGTTGCGTTTCAAAGAATCTATTAAAATTGTCATACCTGTAAACGTGTTTGAACAAAATACACTGTTGCGAGACTGAGGTGGCGAGCACAATTTGTTATGTTCTTCATATGAATACACACAGTCAAAGATTTACATCAACTTTTTTTATTTCTGCACTGCACGTCGCTTTACATAGATAAACTAATCTCACACTTAATTATCTCATTAAATGCAAACTCCCCTCTTAATCTTATGTGTACAAAAACGTTAGCTAGATTGCTTTATTCCTGAATTAGGAAAAATATAATACTGTAGCTCTTCAACACATTCCTTCAAGTGGACTTCTATCAGAAAACAACCCATGCTAATGCTTAAAAGTATATTTTAAATAACGTTAAAAATTCAAAAACATTTAGTTGTTTGTGTTTCCATAATAAGTTTGAAACACTTTTGTGCTAATTAACAATGTTACCAGAAGTTTCTAATAAAAAATAAATTGTTTGAATAATATGAGAAAGGATTTTTTTCAGATTTACTCTGCCCTTCCATGCAAAATGGAAGTTTTAATGAAAACAAAATGAACTAATTATATGCGTTCCACTACTGAATGAAATTAAATAACGTATTTGCAATGATATTGCGTATTGCACAACTAGTGCAGTGACGGAAAACCTGTTTCACATGAGTGTAGCAGGTTCTTAATATTGCCTTTTAAAAAATAAAATGTAATTTTCATTTCTTAGTTAATCACATTTGAATTTACTGTATAATGCAACTTCTGTTAATTCTTTCAGACAAATTTGCTTATTGACAATAAATATTCATCTTGCAAGAAAGTATTGCATGTAGTGAATTTTTTCCAAAATTTTTTTGGATTTTTACAGATTTTTTCAAGAATCATATTAAATAGTTTTTTAACTAGTTAATATATAGACATTTTTTAATGCAATGGAGACTTCATTGAAATCAAATCGACTTAATTGAATGCAACAAAGTCTATTCACTGCAATAGAAACTTTATTGAAGAAAAGTTCTGTAATATTTTTGCATCTATATCTATGTCCCAAGACTTGAAGAAACAGCACTAATTTGTTCGTAATATGCATACATCATTGAATATAGATTACTAATGAATTTTAATTAAATATTTTAATTATATTTGATTTCCGCCATACTTAGCGAACAACCTAATATTAGTCATAAGGAATTTGACAGAACTGCACCATTTTTAAAGAGACTGTATATTTTTGTAAAAATCCCAGCAAATACATAATATAACACACGAATCTAGTATATAAATACAAAATACAAATGTTGACTACTGGAAGTTAGGCATATTTCTAGTGCACTTTCTTAAAAGCTGTTTGATGAGACAGCCTGCCAAGTAAATACTTTCAATAATCTCAATAGGCTTTTTTTGAAGAAATGTCAGCATATCATTTCGGAGATACCGGCAGAATACAAAGTACATGATGGGATTGGCCATGTAGTTAATCCCCTTAAAGGGTCCTTCACTCACATTAATATAAAACAAAAACCAACACTGCAATGTCAAATCTAAAACAAGTTGATCTGGAAGTATAAGTGCAAATAATATGTTGAGGGAGGTTGCACAGGTAATTAGCGCCAAAAGACTTAAATAGAACATCATCATTGTAATGTTGTTGCTGTAATTATGGGATGAACTTGAATAATCACCTTCGAAATGTGCTAGTTTTTGTAGCTGACGTATATGCAAGAATATCGCAATATATATGCATATTGTTAAAAGCATGCAAATAACTTGAATTATGCAGAAAATGTAAGAAATTTCTCTGAAAAATTTGCTTAGCTGATAGATATTTTCAGATGAAAACGAATATAAGCAGGCCAAACAGCCTGAAAATAGCAATGCTAAGACAATTTGCATAATGACATCAGATTCTTTGACCTTCTTTCTCAAAATAAGCTTATAGCGATCGATTGCTAAAAGCATATATAAACATAGCGACATTGTCGGGTAGAAAGCCCAAAAAAATTCTTGTAAAAATTTGAAAAAAACACTGTACTTCGTAGACCAGTCTTTCCGTAAAATCGAGAAGGAATAAAATACGCTATATGTATTGCTTGGCGCATATAATATGTTAAATGTGCAGTCTAAGAATGCTAACGCACACACAAATATATGAAAAGAAACACTAATCCGCCGTTTACATTTCATTAGAACTTTTTCAAGTGAAACACAAAAAACCAAAAAGTTACCCGCTGAACCAAAAATAATGCAGATCGTCATAAAAATCGTGCATGTGAGGCCGGTGACGTATTCACAGCTGGCAAAATAATCATAATTCCAGGCTGTTTGATTGGAACCGTTTTCTACTGTCATCTTAACTGATTGTTATCTGCGAGAAGAACCGGTTTATATATCACACTTATTTACACTAACTGTGGCGTATCGGTTGCGAGCAGTTTGCTTAGCTGATTAATAAGTTGACAAGAAGACGAGCGTAACTGGCTTCATTTCAGTTTTGGGCCTATTTCTTTCTTTTGAGTACACATTTTATTTTCTTATCACGAAGAAAATTCTAGAGTAAATATACTTGTATCAAATACTGTATTTTACAATTTTGCAAATTGCAAAAACATTCAAATGCGTCCCTTGCGACTTGGTATGTTACAATGATAGAAAACAACTAGAATTTTAGAAGGGATTGTTTCATTCAAATAGGATTGTGTCCTTGTAATGACAAAGGCAAACACTTTAAGCAACCGAATCTATCGGTTATTGAAATCAGACAAAGAAGCTTCAAATATTAATTGATTACAACCAATGATAATTTCACAGTACAAGAATTGCCAATTATCTGTTTTGGCAAATTGGATATTTCTCTTTCAGTAAACCCACTTTTAAGTAATGGGAATGCAAACCTCCTTTTTTTGTTTCAAAATTTTATTGTTATAATTTCATAGAATAATTAAGTTGTTTTGTGGATAGCTATTTACCAAATTTTTAGTATTTACCTACTCTCTTTTAGTCCAGTTGAAGGAATTTCAAAAACCTTTCTAGCTAGCAGGTTTTCAAATTTTGCAAGATGAACAAGTTCTGGATGAAGCAATTTTTTGATAAAATCTTAGTTAAAAATGTATGTTTCAGAAGTAACTGTTGAAAGACAAGAAATATCAACTTGAAAGAGAAATCTTGCTGATCAATTTGAGATTTGGTACTATTTTTCTATAATCTACAAGCTAACAAAGAAAGAAATTTGTAAGACTACTTTTGAAATGATACAAGGTGGGACTTTTGTTTTAAAAATCAACTATAGACTCAGAGGGCTCTTAATGTTATTGTTTTACAGTAATATATTTTTTTTAATATTACCTGTCTTTTGAAGGTATTGAAAATAGTGCTGGTACCAACAAACATCTGCTGATCTCAAATGTCAGTATTTCCCCACACTCATCGTAATCAATTGTAGTTAACCACTCATTTTCAATAGGAATCATACCGCTAGAAATTTATTTGTTGCAAGAGAAAATGTTGGAACGAAATCAATGTATCCCTACTATCCCTACACAACTTAGCAAAATTTTAAAAGTTTTGAAACTTCTGAATATTAAAGTGCCCCTCTCTTCTGTAGTAGTAGTAGTGTCGCACCCCCATCTTTTATGAAATTTTCAGAATTTTTGATTAATTTTTGTTGCTTGTGCATATAAATCATGCCAATTGAGCACAAATCTCCTACAATATCACGCTCAATTGCATAGAAAATTTATTGAAATATAAAGCTAACAAATAAGTAACATAAATTTTAGACCTGTTACTAGAAACTTCAAAATTGAAACGAATTTAAAAACCATGTTATATGCGTAAATTGAACAGCGTCGGCTTAATTAAAACATAGGCGTTTTAAAAAATGGTTAAACACTTTTTAAAACGTTTGCTTTTAGTCAAAATATTTTTCAATGATTTTATGATCATTTTCTCATTTCTTCAGATAAAATATGGGCTCTTGCACAAATGCAGGTCAGTAGTGGCCTAATCCAATTGGATAGAATATTCGAAAATAGACTGAAAGACGAAATTCAATACATTTATTGCCGCTTTAGCCGTATTATTGAAAGAATGAAGAAAAATTCCGCAAAGCATGGAAAATCTGAATATAAAATGAAGATGACTTTCCTATCAGCTTGAGACACAATTTGTACAATTGTACAAATGTAGAAACTAGATTTTCTATGAGATATGAATTTATATTCAGCCTTGATTATCTTTTTTTATTAAACTATTTTACTTTTTCGTTATCTTAAAATTATTTTGGTCTAAATATTCATATAATTTAGTATTGAAGCAACCTTGTAAAAATTAGCATTCTGCAAAATGGTGAATATGGTGAAACTAGTTGAATTTGAGTTTTTCACAAATCATAATATGGCTTAATAAGAAACAAGTTTTTGCCTGATTTTAATGTCATATTTCGTAAGACACTTTAAATATAATGTTTTCAACAAAATATGTCATTAAAATATTTATACTTTACATTATTAAGTCACAATATGTACAAATTTGCACAGGCAATTTCAATAAAAATATTAACAATTGAAAACATGTCTTAATGAAACAATTGAGGCTAGCAGTGCTGAGCCACCATATACATATTTTTTAGCACTACAATGTGCATGTCTGACGGGCTATACAGTGAATCCTCGAGTGGACGACCAAGAAAAGGTTGCCGGATAATCCGAAATTGTATATATCTATGAAATCTAAGTCTTAATGATACACAAATGCAAAGCTAATATGGATAAAATCACACAAACAGTGAAATTAAAATTTTTTGGCGATATTTCTGACAGGGACAACATGTTCTGAATGAAAAATCAAAGTCAAATGAACTAGAATTTCAATCAGGTGCTGTGGCGTGCCAACTAAGTATCACGTTATGCCTACAAGATTTAATTAAATTTTCTGAGTCAAATTTTTTTTCGAAAGGCAATACGCCATCAGGGGCATTTGGTAAGCAATAGATGATGCGCATTTAATTCATAGGGTTATCATGTTTTATTATAAAGAGAATGCCAATGAATAATTGGACAGCGTTATACCATAGAATAGCGGAATAATTCAATATTTATTCCGCTGCATGTTTCGCAGTTTTAGCTATGGAATTTTTTGATAGCTTAATAGCAATATTGAATGAAACAGCAAGCCAAAAACTTATACATATACTGGCGGAAAATGGGAAGTTGGCATAGCAGCCCGATAATCGAAAAACGGATACTCGAGAATGGACTGTACCAGCAAAGCAATCAAAGCTTTCAAATTTTGCAATTTCAACGTCGACTCCTAGCTAAAAATTTTGATTTATTATTTGGAACATGATTCTTTGCTAATGCCTAATATCATTTCTTTCAATTTCAGGAAGCTGACTTGAAACATTTTAAGGTATGTGTGCATTTTATAGAGGGCGGGTGATTAGTCATTTATTTTTCCCACGTCATTATTTAGGTAGTGATTCACGATCTGCAACCTGGATATTCCGCACCAAACAGAAAAGATATTCACAACAATATTTAACAGGGTACATCAAGAACTAGAAACAACAGCAAAGTCTAATATGTCTGGTAAAAGTGTCAAACTGAGCATCGATGAATGATTTGATGTAAACGAGGAAACAATTCCATCTTCAGTGCAGCATCTTGAAAAAGTATACATCGTTTGAACTATTGATACTAGTGTAGTGGCGAGATACATATAAGAGGTTACCTATCAGTATCGGCCGAGGTCCAAATCAAATTAGTAGAAGAGAAATTTGGGGTAAGGATTATGGCAATCATAACTGAAACGCTGAAAACATGAATGATTTGAGCAGACTAGTCAGTGCTTCAATTGATTTGGCTAAGTATACCTGCGCTTCCCGTAATACTCATATGCCAAAAGTGGAGCTTGCAGATGAAGGTGGTTTGAAGCCCCTTTTGCCAAACGGTGTCCGTTGGAATTCTTCATTAAAAATATTTATTTGTACCAAGTCGAATAGAATAAAATTAAAGAAATATTTGACAATAATTCCACACTGTTTTGTGATTGAACTGCAAAAATGTAGTCTATGAAAATATTGACGAAGCAATCTAATGCTTAAAACCCATATGCAGTGCGTTCAATCGTTCGTAAGTCGAAGCCATAAATATTGACGAAGTCTGGAAAGATGTAATAGATGTCTACAGAAGATCCCCTGATAACCGCAACAGGCTTGAGAGGTCCGAAATTCGATATAACTCAATTCCTCTAATTTCGTTTTTCACGAATTTATTGCACCCTCAGTTTATAGGGACTCATTTAACACAGTCAAAGAAAAAAAAGATATTGAATGGATTAAGAAGAAGAGCATCCATTGAAATGCACGTGGAGAATCAAGCACAAATCTTCCAAATTTCATACGTGCCCAAAAACTTTGGGGCATTTAAGCACAGAATTATCACATTTGGGCAATTAATGCTATCAATGGATCGATTATTTTCATCAATGGGATTTATTCATTCGGAACTCCGAAACAGATTGGGTTCGAATAAAGTGGTTAAGTTAGCCCATTGTTTAAGAGTATTAGATAATGATTAATCTGATTAATTGATTTTCTTGAAAAAATAGATGTTTTAAAATGTTTTTTGTTAATTTTAAATTTAATACGTTTTTTTCCACCCCTAAAAATAGGCTAGATTAAAACAGCCTGTTGTCGTTTTAAAAGTTCAAACAGTTTTTCCTACTTTTTCACAGAATTTGAGGTGTGAATACATCTATTGGTAAACGTATTGCTGTCTCTGAAGTGGATGAAAACAATAACTATATTTTGCTTGCATTTTCAGCCGCATTAATCTAATAGAACCCAATTCATTATTTTTTCTACATTCCTTCATGGAGATCTTGGTAGGCTTATTTGGCGTGGCTATAATGCATTGCGTAATTAAGCCGTCTGTCTATCTCTGACGTCATTGGAATACATTCTATTTTGTTGAAATATTTGTTGACAAACAAAATTAAGTTGCAATCTATTGTTCAAATTGTAACAAATTTTTTATATACATAGATGTTAAGCAATTTTCAATATCTTTGAAATTTGAATTCTTTAAGTTGCAATCTATTGTTCAAAATGTAACAAATTTCTTTATACACATAGAGGTTAAACAATTTTCAAAATTCCATGAAATTAGAATTCTTTCTATGTATGCAAAAATTTCAAGAGAGTTGCGCTCTTCACGGTTAATATATTTTCGATTTACAAACATTTTTGCTATTAAATTTTTTTCAGTAAAAGTTGGATCAATAAATATTTCCAAACAAATATATTTTTAAATAAAATTTAAATACATCCTTCCACAGAAGCATACTCTCGCATGGAAGAAATAGAAAAGAAATATCTGTAAAAATTATTAGGAATAATATTCAAAAAAACGTTAATAATGATAACATGTGAAATGTCAGAGATATAATTATAAGAGAAGCTCACCAATAAGTTTGAATGAAATATATAAATCATTACCTTGAAGCAAATTATGTCAAAAATTTACAACAAAAAAAGTTTTTATTTAAGATGAAATATATAAATTATTACAATTTAAATCAATGATATTAAAAATTTAGAACAAAAATGCACCTACATTGTCATGTATTAACATTTCAAACATCACTCAATAGCGTGTTTGGTATTACTACAACTTAGAATAGATTGAAATCAACGTGTTTAATTTCTTAAAGATGCTTATATACTAAATTCTTAGTTCAAGAGCAGCCTCGTCCATAACCCAAGCCCAGGCCTAGATCGGGTCACATTAAAATCAGAATATTGTAAAATAGAGAATATGTTTTTGATACTCTAATTTTCACGTGAATAATTTCCCCAATTTTTGTGATGTCGTGATAATTTGATCAGGAAAGAGAACTTAACTCTTTAAGTTTTAGACATTTTGTTGCCATTAGTTTTTCTTATGGGGTTTTTTAAAATGTAATTTCTCAACAGAATTGACGTCCCATATACAGCTCTGATATAGATTAAGATACAATTTTCACATAAATTATTAAAAATTGGAATTCCGATTTCTGTATATTAGTGTTTTTGCGATGTCTTGAATATATTAAAAAGTGTTTTATAGGGGTTTAGAGTGAATAATCGCATAGAAGCAAAGCAAGCAGTAAATTTCGAAAGACTGATTTGAGTGAATATCACAAATGTTTCTTCGTTTCCTGTCAATTTTGTGTTCAAAAAGTCTTTAGTATTTTGGATGTTGGTGCAGAAAAACCCACTTAAAAAGGACCAAGAGCAGGGATATAAAGGGGCTATAGCTCCTCCAATCTTTGTAATGATATTTCGATTTCTTATAAAACATTTACTTTGCATGAGCTTACATTTATTAATCATTTATAATGAAAAAGCAATGTGTGAATAATTGTGTTTACACATCAAAGAACGTCAATGTGATGCAATCGATATATAATATTAATCTTTCCATTACGCTGTAATAATAAATTTATTTCTTTTATATATAAAAGAGCGATTTCAACAACTCTTTTCAGGGTGGAATCAGTCATAAAATTTAATGCCTTCAGCAGAAATTGAAATTGAAGGCCAGGACTGCCGTTCGTATTATATTTGAAAATCAAATGAAATCAAATCAATAACATTTTTTAAAAAAAAATTAATATCAATAAATTTCAACAAAATTTGAACAACAATAAATAGCATATCAATAAATGTAAATGTATCGCGTTTTCGGGTCTTGGCTCAGGTCAACCCACTCCTTGTGGCCTCAATTAATCTCGGGTTTGTTTTCAGTTGCAATATATCGACCCAGAGCAAAATTTGCTATGTATGATCTGAAAACAGTGCAATTCTCTAGGAATCAAGTCTCATGGGCAAGGCTCCCAACAGCACTGCTGTTAACAGCGTCTTTAACCTCTACAAGCTGTTACAGCAAACAGCAAACAAGTGCGGTTTAAAAAAGCACATAAAATTAACCCATATTGGCGTATTATCTGTGTTGTTCATTCTTTATCATGAGTCATTTCGCAATTGTGTCGTGTGCTGTGGGCATTTATACCTTGTTATTTCTCGCTGATTATGATTTTCTAGAATGGATTATCAACTTTTCATTTGACACAATTTTCAAAACATTTGCAAAACATTGGGAATTGTAACAATAAATTATTTGTATAGTGATATAAGTTATTTATGTTTATATTTGTTATGTATGTGTTATGTTTTGTAGATGTGATCCATTTTAAAATTAACCTTGAAGTTCGTGTCTAGTAGTTGTTTTTAATAGTTTCTTTCACATTACATTGCTTTTCTTTTAACTCTGTTTAAAAACAATGCTATTGTTTCTTATCCAGTGTTGCACACAAGAGGAGTCATTGAGGAAAGTCCAATAGTCAGATTTCAAAGCTGATTTTCATTGTTTAAATCAAAAAATGTTCGTCAAAAAAATTTAAAAAATTAAAAATTAAGTCGGGAAATGCATTTTAGTGTCTATTTTTCAATATTTTCGCATGATCAAGACTGTCAGACAACCCAAAGTACGCTTCTGCTCCTATCCATGGAATTTCAGAGCCTATCAATAATTTTTTATCTATTCTATTTATAGTATTAATTAAGAAAATGTTGAGGCTATTAACAGCAAACAGGTTGTTGTTTGCTGTTAACAGGTTCTTTAGCTGTTAACAATAAAATGGGAAGACCTGCTCATTGGCTTACTGGAATTTAGTATGACACCAATCGATACTATATAAAAAGCGGTTCAGTATTTGCTTCTACTATCGATTAGTTCACACTCAATAGTAATTAAACCATAACGATCACCACATTTCATTGCTTTTCATCACAAAGTCGAACCCAACTCCAATATTATAATGGTCAACCTACTATTACAAAACACGGTACTGAGCAATTTTTAAACAACGCCATGCAGCTAAACATGAACAAGGTTTCACTTGCCGTTGCACCCTTCATCTTCCAAACAAGAGCAATGTGAAAGACGAACTGGAAATGGAAGCCACTTAAGAAATTTTGGAAAAATTAACAATGACTAGCAAAGTAATTACTAATATTTATTTTTAATTTTCGTATTTGGTTGCATTGTGTTAATAAATACCTTATGAAAACATAGAATAAAGAAGACGTCCTAAAACACAGCCTTTTTGTGCCAGATGTAAAAGATCATATATCCGATAAAACCCAATTAACTTTTGTAACCTGAGATCAATTTTCCAGTTTAGAAACTAAGTTTTTCAAAGCGATTCACGGAGACATTACAGGCCTGCCAACACTCCAGCAGTAAGCGGAGATCTCCTGCTCTTCAAGATTTCTCCAGATCCCTCACTCTCAATATAAAATATCCAGCTTTTCAGATGCTTCGCTTCTATAATTTTGGCAATATAATTAAAATCCAATTTGTAAATATTGGTTTCAATTAATTATTCTTACGTATAGTATTTTTGTGATAGTAAGCAGACATATGATTCTTTGTATTTCTTAAGAATTCCACGTTAATTCAGTTGTCTTTGCAGCCCTGGCATTAGTCCTTTACTATGAAATTTTATAATCTGTAGCAAAACAATTATCATGCCAGACGCTATTGACGGGAGGCATAGTATGCGAACAAAGCATGTTAGTAAAAGTTTTCTAGTAATTTTTGGCGTTAAGTATTACAAATTTAAATGAACTAAATTTTAGCCCTCTTAAAAAAAATTTGCGCAGCAGACCTTGACCGTTACCACGGTATTTTGACAATACTGAAAAATACCGATACCGCGGTCAATATTTGCACAATGTAAATTTAAAATATTTTTGTACGAGGTATAGAATAAACCACGTTGGAAAACTCAGGAAATTCCTTAAGAAGAAAGGTTTAATAATCACTCAGTTGCAATTATTTGGCTGATTAGGGAACAAAATCAAAATTTTTTCAAAATGCTTTCACAAGAACGAGCTGTTTATGGATTTTTTCTTAAAAATCAGATTTTATAATATTCGTTGCATTTGTTTTTTGTAAGGCAATAGTAATGATTTTGAAATTTAAAGTCTGTTCATTTATGATCAAGGTCGAAACATCAATTGCAGTTGCACATATGTTTCTTGCCTTTTATGTTAAACATGCTTCTATGGTGCTGTTAAAAATGCTGTTCTATTTCTAAGAACCTAATATTCTATAAAACAATTTAGACCTAGGTAATTTAAATTTCGAGGTAAAAGAATATAGAAAAAATAGGTTTTTAGGTAAATACTGTCAATTTTATAATGTGAAAGCTTGCATTTTTATGTAAAAATTAACAACCTAGTAATTACCGTATAATCTGCCACCATGTGGAAGCTGCACCGCAAACTTTGAATGTTGCTTTTTTGTATGCAGAGGCATAAGCGGATCTGGTATACCACAATAATTTTGTCCTTTCACATACGTTATCCATTCATTTAACAAACGTAATTTAATCACAATTATCAAATCATCAATTGGACATTCTAAAATACACCTTAATCCTTAGTGAGATGTTTACAGAGATAATTTTTAGAATCGAGGGATTACGGTACTTCTTACTAATGCATCTATCATTCTTTTTAGTTGTTTTAGGTAGCAAGTGCCTGCCACTATTATTTTGATCTTAATGTTTTTTCATATATATATATGCATAGTCATACCGATACCGCGGTATTTTGAGTGATGCCGAACTGAACCGAACCGACTCCAAAAATTTTCATACCGCCGGGCCTTAATACCAAGATAAGAATATGATTCATAGCAATAAATTCATTACTTAGGAAACTTTTGCTTTTCAAGGTTTCATTTATCAACATTTGCACTTTTGTGCTTTCATTTACAGCACTTATGAATTTTGCATATATTTCTTCATTTTTGCTTAGAATAGAATATAATGGAAGAATATCTAGTCATAGTGTTAAGAAGTCAATAAATATACTGATGTACACTGAAAATAACAGCAAAATGTGCAAAAATTAATACACACTTACATTGTGTCAATTCATGATTAGTTGATTTATCAATAAAATCGTGATTATACAGGAATAATTCTATTCAGGTATGAGCAAGTTTTCTTTTCAATTACATTTCCACTAATCGAACTTAGCTGCAAAATACATTATACAAGATATTTCCTTTTGCAAAATATTCACTTCATTTTTTAATTATATGTATACTGAATAATTTTCCGATTTTTCAGATAAAAAATCCTTCAACCTAGTAGTGTACAGTGCAGAAATATAAGTTTTCCTTCTGCTTATTACTATTTACTTAGCATTGTGATATATAATAAAATTTACGCATTCAATCAGTTCTTTATAAATTTTTTCAATGATTCCTTCAGAATCAGAAACATGTTGAATAAGCATTTAGATCTGTACATGTACGCGAATAGCAAGCCATTAATGGACCGACAATAGGCTTTTGTAGTTGCCATTAATTGTATATGCCACTGGGGAATTAATGGGCCAGTAATGTATATCCTACAGTAACCCATTGGTGAACCAATAATGGTCCATTAATGGGCCATTTGTGAGCCAAAAATCGGCTTTTGGTAGCAAATAGAGATTTTTGATAGCAGAGCATTACTTTTACTTATAAGACGACAATTTTATGTTGTTAAGCTGTTCAAACATTGCAGTTAAAACAAACACAAACCCAACAAAGGCAAGAAGGATATCTTTGAAATGCTACCAAACATAATCAATACAAACATTTAGTAGACATTTGAAAGAATGTCTTGTTTATAAGTGATAACAATAAGCGTCAAAATCTGCCAAATTTAACAAAAAAAATTAAATTTTAAAATTAAGTACACTTTTGAACTAGTACTTTCTTAAATTGTCAAAAATCTCTTTTGCTCAATTGTAGCTTTTTATATAACAGTTAATTTTAAGGTGTTCGAAATATTCATGAGTAAATTATTTTTGAATTCATTTGGCAGGTACATTGAAATTTTTACAAAATAAAAATATCAAAAGAGCTTTTCGCAAATAATATTTTATATTTAAATGATCTAGGAATCAAAATAATGAAGTGAGTTATATTTTCAAGCAACAGCTCATTGATTTATTACTAATGTTGACACTGATGCCAGCAATGGTCACAAATACCACATTTTTCCTAAGAGCAGGCACTGATGAATTTTATATTATGTGAATTGTAATTTGTATAGCATATTATCCTAAAAATGGAACATCTTGCTGCAAATCATTTAATTCATATATTATATACAATATAATATTTTTTTTGTATGAATAGAATAGAATTTTAAGATTTTTCAAATTTTTTGTTTTGTTGATTATGGTTGGCGCATGCATGACCATTATTCGCCATTGATCCCATTGGTTATCCGACAGCGCAATATCATTACTTGCATGAGACACAATTTGATAATGGTGACATACATTTGAAAGAACTCATAGTAATTAGAAGTTTTCCATTATAGAAACTTTCTTTTGTTTGAAAAATGGACCAATAATGGCCCAACAATGTGATGTATTTGGGAATAACTAGATGTATTATAAAATTTCCCTATTTGTATTATTTGTGTACTTAAAATTTCACCTGCACAATTTGACTTTCAATGGTCAACCTTAAACAGCCTGGCGTCCATTAAAGGACAAACCGTTTTTCCACATTTACAAAGAATTTTCTCCAAGGCTTTTTCCAAATTTGATAATCTTGGGGCATGGGTAGGTCTTTTGGGAAACATACTTACTGCGATGTTGAAAATTTCTATTAAAGCTTATTGCTGTGGCAGAGGTTGTTGAAAAGATTAATAAGTTTTCTTTGAAAATTTCGAATTTTTCGAAAAGATTTAAATTTTCTCCATGCTTAGTGTTAATATATTTAAAAGGTTTAGCCCCTGGAGGTTTCGCGCAACGGCACTCCTCAATGGGACAAAGCCAGCGTATGGATTTTAAATGAAAAAGAGAGAGGAGACTTTCCTCTATCATGCGGTGCTTTCAGATGTTGCAAGTAGAAAGGTTACTAAAACTCAGTTCAAGAGAACAAACATATTTGAAATACAATTTATTCTTGCACATTTGCAAATGCCTACCAGAAATGATACATCAACAATTTCAAATTAAATGTGATGCAGATGACTCACTAGATAAAATGATTAGAAAAGGACTTGCAATACAAATAACAATGAAAAACAATGTGAGGATCAATGAAAAGTCAATGATTGGAAAGCTGGTAATAAATAACACAACACCTATGGTTAGCAAGTCAATAGGAAAAGCACTGAATAAGAAATCAGGAGAGGAAATGATAAAAATAAAACTCAAGGATGGAACAATCAAACAGATAAAATGAAAGGACCTGAAATGCCAGATGTGCAGCAATAAGGGACATACAAAGAGATATTGCAAACGACAAATTAATTGGATAGAAGAAGAAGAGGCGTATTTTGATGAGGAGGATCTAATTGAAAATGAGGAGGAGCAAGAAAATGATGAAGAAACGGAATCTACAGAAATGGATGATTTAAACTAGAGTGTAGCATCTGCTACCAGGCATCAACAAAGTTAATTATTCTTTCAAATCATTGTTTCCTGTTGGATGTGGGTAGGGATGCACTGATATTAATTCTTTACTTTGACGTGAGATACATTGTTATTAACTTTTAGTAACTCCATACTATTTAGGTACACTGTTGTCACAGTTCCTCTCCATGATTCCACTATGGCGTCTGGCTGACTCAGATCTCTGAACCAATCCACATCTGTGTGCCTCCATTGTTGTTTGAGTAGTTCCAAGTCTCAGCTCAATGAGGTAACTTATGTGTTCCCTATCCTAACTCAGTGCAGCTCTCAAGGCTATATATAACTGACTTAACTCAATTTCTGATGTATAATTTTGTACTTCTCAACCTGGCAGTGTCACTAGCTGCTTAATAAATATTACTTCAGCCATTACCAAAAACTATTGGCTTTAATTAACATAGATAAATAAAGTAACTAGTTACTTGCAGCTTCCTACCTTACATTTAAATAACAATACATGTGTGGTCAATTTATCAGTCTAATTATAGGTCACCTAATTAGACAATGTAATATAGATATAACCTACAGTAGGCTTCCTAGCCTTTTCTCCAATAATCAATTATTTAATACATGCAAATGATTGAATTAATAGTCAGCTAAATGGAGGAAACTCCTATTTGTACACCTAATGTAAATGCAGGTTCATGGCCTGGATCAAGGACCCTCAAATTGCTCCCGATGTGTGCCCAAGCCACTACTACTGCATCTACTGTTTAGCTTGACATGATTTATATATAAGCAAACTGAATAAAATCTAAAGATAAGATTTTCAAAGAATTTACTTCAACAGTTTCCAAATTGAGTCTCACTCTATTTATAGTTAAATTCAAAAAGTACCTGTCATTCGAATTTGAATTTATCTGTCTCCCAAAAATGGCTAAAAATAATGGAAGCATTTTCACCCCCTTTGTTTAGTCAAATTATTCGTCAACAAATACTAATTTGTTATATTGTTTCTTAGTTGCATATTACAAACATAATGATGATAATTAACTTTAAATTGTTTATAATCAATAAATCATAATTTGATCTTAATTCTTACTAATCCTCTGTTCTTGTCTTCTTAGCAGCATTATGCCTTGGATTATACTATAAGAGGGAGCGCTGTCTCTGATAAAACAAGTGCTCATGCTAATAATCACAGACCTAATGAAAACTAATACAATAATAGTTCTAATTAATGGAGTTATGGTCAACGCTACAATAGATACAGGAGCAGTTATATTGATAATAACTGACAATTGCACAGCAAAAGTAGGATTGGAAAGGAAACATTTAAACAATGAAAAATACAGACTAATAAATGCATCTGGAGACTATATAGATGTGAAAGGGCAACTGCAAGATGTACCAATAAGAGTAGTAAATATGACATTTCAGCAGACTTTCACAGTAANGAAATCATACTAGGGAATGATTTTTTGACGAATAACAGATGCATCATAAACTGCAATGATAAGACAATAATGGTACAGGAAGAGATAGTAACAACATACAAAGAAGAAGAAAATGATACAATATTGTTTAAACTAACACATGACACGAAAATTTTTCTGAACAATTGGAAAATATGTGGAATTGAAATGAAGGAGAAAATAGACACAGAAATAATGATGTATGATCAGGTAGGAATTAATAAAAAGAAGTTGTCAATTCCATCTAGCCTATGTATAGTACAAGAAGGAAAGGGAGCTATACCAATACAGAATACAATGAACCATATGGTCAATCTAAAGAGAGAAAAAGTGAAAATTAAAGGAAAGAGAATAAAGACAGAAAAACAAATGGTAGATAAAACTATTAATATAATAGAAAAGGAAAAGGAGCAAAACTATCAAATACTGGAAATAAAGGATAGTGAATATGAACACCTCAACGAAGAAGAGAAAAAGGCATTGGTAAAAGTTCTGAAAAAACACAGCAAAATATTTAATTTTGATGAGATTAGTGTTGGCAAGGCAATAGGAGAAACACACAAAATAATTACTACAATGGATTGAACACTAACAATTTTATATAATGCTGGACTCCAGGTAAATGGAAATAAATGTGAATCTTAAAAACCAAAGTTGTATTCCTGGGAAGGCAGATACAGGAAGGAAAAATAAAGATGAAAAATAATGTGAAAGAAATGATTCAAAATATAAAAAGTCTGAAAACCAAAAAAGACGTCCACTACCAAATAATAAATATAAACTTAATGATGGCAGGACTCTACACTTTCAAAATTTAAAATGGGCAACAAAAGATATAGAGCAAGTAATATTAGATAAAAATGCACAATTTAAACTAATTGAAAATGATGATGGTATGTACAACAATATGGATGAACTTGACAGTGTGGCAGAGGAAAAATTTCAAGAAAAATATAGTCCTCAAAATGAAGAAGATGAAGTTGAGAAAAGAGTTATGCCCCAGAGGGCAGTAAAAAATAAAAATAAATATGACCCTGAAATATGGGGTATAAATTTAGTAACTCCATTTAGGTTAGATAATGAAGAGATCCCAAAGGAGTACCAGTTGATCACCAATGAAGAGCAGAAGAGTGTGAAGGAGAACCCCAAAATCTGAGTGTCAATTAAAGGGCATGATGTGGGGAGAAAAAACTAGCAGTAGCACTAGAAATACTAGGTCTCCACAATGAAATTGTCAATTAAAGGGCATGATGATGGAGCATTCTTCACCTAGTAATAGAAAAAGACAAATAAGAAAAAAATCTCTGCAATCTGATTACTACCTAAAGGGTATGAGGATGGAGAGTCTAACACCTACTAACAAATGACAAAGAGTGAAAGGAGGTCTCCACAATCTGATTAGAAATTAAAGGGTATGAGGATGGAGACAAATGTAACATCCTCCACCTGGCTTATTTGCACCATGTATTATTGTTAATAACTATCACTCAGTAAATTGCAGGTGAGGAGTTACTAAGTTATTGAACCGCCAAGCTGTTCCTCTGTTATTAACTAGTTAGGTTAATTGAGTACTAATTATCACTATTTAGGTGACAAAGCCGTGTGACGTTTCCTCTTCTTCTCTTCTGTGGGCTACTGCCCCAAGCCGATCTCCACATCACAGTTCCTCTCCTTCATGAACAATTGACTGAATCCACTGCACCATCTCAGCTCAACAATGACTAATTATGTGTACCTTATTTTAGCTCAGTGCGTGTACTCATGTCAAGTTGTAACTGACTTAAACTCAATGTTGTAAAGTGTTTGTTGATTTGATTAAGTAAAGCAACCAGGCATTGACACTAACTGCATTTACATAATATTAAAGTAGCCATTACTGTAAAACTACTGGCTTAGTAATTTATTTAATAGATTGCAGTTTCCTATACTTACATTTAATAGTGATACATGTAAGGTCATTTATTTGGTCGATTATAGTCAAGTCTCCTACTATTAAGAATAGATATATTCCTAGGGTTCAACTATCCAGTCATTTTGAGCATCTATTATTTCATACATGTATAGATCGATAGTCAGACTAGGCAAGAATCAAAAAACTCCTAACCGTAACATAAGTGTGGTTTCGTGACTGGCACAAAGACCCTTCGAATCGATCCCGTGATGGAATCCAGCCACTACTCGACACAACTTGCCTAGCTGCACATTTTATTAAATAATCAAACCAGATAAATGAAGAATGAAAATAAAATAAACTCCGAAGAATTTATTGTTCATCAAATTTCTCGTTAAATTCAAAGCTATTTATTTAAAAATTTTAAAGTACCTGCCGATTTTGAATTTCAAATAAATCTTCTGCCAATATGGCTGTTCAAATGTAAGCATAATTTCATTCGTTGCAATTTGTCAAATATTACTTAATCAGCTAATATGTTTCTCTTAATTTGCACAATATTGTAACTTGGTTGCATCTTACAAAATGAATAGAATAATTAACTAAATTTTACAATCATATTTCTGATTATATTTAATCACTGTAATCATTCGACGTTAATCCTTTGTTTGCAGCTATTCTTTTTTGGATGATGCTACACTAGGATAACTTCATATGGCAACAGATTGTTATGTGTGTCCACCACCACCAAAGACTGTTCAAATGTTGTGTTAGCAATCCTCATTTGTACAGCATTTATCATTCCTTTCATATTGATATACTCTCCTGATCCCTTAATTAGTCTCTTATTGCAGCTGTTCAAATCTTCCTGTTTAAACCCTAGCTTTGTAGCACATTCATCAGTAATTATCAATGTTGCTGCTCCAGTGTTGATCATTGCTTTTGTCATTACTCCATTGATTGCTATCATTATCATATTTATTGTATCAAGGTTCATCAGGATCATTATTGATGCATGGTTTTTAAGATTTGGTGCTCTAACTAGTTTCTAACTCCTTGTTGGTTGGCAATGCTTTGTCCATTTCATCCTCTGTTTGCAGTACATCTTCCTCATTATAGTATGCTTCTTTGTCTCCAATTACATTTATTTGCTTTGGGCAATCTGATTTTTTGTGGCCTTTTTATCTGCAGCTGTAACACTTGACGTCTTTCTCTTTTACCTTTCTGGTCTTTCTGTCTTTCCCCTTTACCTTTATGATTTTTTCTGGTTTCATTTCATTATAGGTTTTATTTGGGATGAGTGGTTTGAGGTTGTTACTCCATGCTCGTCCATCTCTGTGCCATGCAGCTTTTTCATATACTCGTGCATTATTTTTGATGGTTGTTTGTATGTTGACTGCATTTCTAATCATTCTTTCAAGCCTGTCATCTACATCACATTTAATTTCAAACTGTGTCCTAATACTTTTGAGCATCCATTTGCAGATATGTGAGAATAGATCGAATTTAGAATATCTATTTTCTCTCAAATTCAGCATTAGCAGTCATTCAACTTGTTGAATGTAGTTTCAAATATCATTGGTTTTCTTCATTTTCGTCATGTTTAGGATAATTTGGTACTGATTTTTCAAACTTTCATTTTCATAGTAGTTTATGAAATCTCCAATCAGTAGTTCGTAATTCCTCTTCATTTCTCAGTCCAAAAGCAGATAGTGCTGAGAAGCTGCACCTGTTAAATATAAAGAGAGTCTTGCTGCTGCCTGCTGGCTCACTTTGCACTCCGCCATAGTTAATTCAAACATTTGTAACCATTCAGTGAATGTTGGGTTGTAACAATCTACCCTTCCATTGAATTAAGGTAGTGTCACCTTACAAGGTATCATATTGTTAGTTGTCAGTTGTGGTAAAATTGAACTTTCATACTTGGGCTTCTTGTGGGTTTTTATTGTGTCTTCTTCCTGCAGTTGAATTGTCACTGCCTTTGTGATTTCATTACTAATTTTTTGTTTCTCAGCATCTAAATCTTCATCAGATTCCTTGTATGCCACCCCTTTGGGAGCTGGTATGTGTGATGCTTGCAATTCACTCTCTTTCCTTGAGTGAAATTCCATCTATTGTGTCCATATGTTCCCTTAGTTTTCTTCTTCCATTAGCAATAGCAATCTCAGTTTGTCCTTTAGTTGCTCCAGTTCTCCTGCTTGTAAATCATTGTCCTCTATTAACTGTCTGTTTGTTCTTTCCAGTAGGAGATTTTCTTCCTGCCATTGTTGATATTGGTCTAAGAATCTTTTGTTTGATTTGGATAGTTGGTGTGTGAGGATTTTGATCTCATTTTGGAATAATTTGCTTTGCTCATGTAGTTGCATTTCAATATTTAACTTGATTTTGCCCAGGATAGCCTCATTTTGTTGTTCCATCCGTTTAACTTTGTTTGTTAATTGTTCTATTTCATTCCTCAGAAGTGCTTCATTCTCTTGGCTTCTTCTTATTACATGTAAGGCCTCATAATAAGCTATTCCAGCAGCAAGGTTTCACCACTTCATTTATTGCATCAGTTCATAATAACAAAAACAATCAATGCACTAAATTCTTAAGTAGTTGCAAATCCCATCACACTGAGTTCACTATTCATGTAACCATTCCTTTGTTGTTCTCTATCTCACCACAGTGGTTCCATTGTTAAGATGCAGCTTGCAGATGTGTTCCTGGATATGCACGTCTACTCTTGAGTGTTGATCCTGTCTTCCAGTATCTCTGCTTTATCTAAATAAGTTGGAGTGAATTAAGTAGCTAAAAGGCTCTTGTACATTAAATTAGTTTAATAAACCACACACTTATTATAAAGGAGAGAAATCGGAAAAGTGTCAATTCAGCTTAATGGTTAATCTAAGAAAAGTAATAGTTTTCTCTAAGTAACACAATCACAGTGGATTGGCATGATTCTACAATTAGTTGTATCTCTTGCAGGTAGGGATTTACTAACTAGATACTGTTTAGCTTTTGTTTACTTCTATTAACATAATGTAACTAGATTTAACTATTCAATATTTAAGTGATGAAGCCATACAGCAATCTCTCCAAAGATTGATATTGGGCATCTGCCCAAAGCAGATCTCCACATCCAGGTTCACCAGTCCATCACTGATCTAATTGGTTGAGTTCCACCTCTCAGCTCAGTGATGCAACTTATGTGTACCTTGGTGCATGCTCAAGACAAGACACAATTCAACTTAGACTCTATTTTGTAAATGTGTTTCATGAATGTGCAACCATACTCATTACTAGATGCTTAATTAATATTACATGTAGCCATTACTGAAATATATTGGCTTTGATAAATAGTTTAACATTGAGCAGCTTCCTAACCTACATTTATTAATTAGTACATGTTCAGTCATTTTATCAGTCACTTTATCATCAATAATTTGGATCTGAAATAATAATAATATATTACCTAGGCTTTGGTCATCCAACCATATTTCGAATTCATTTATTTTAATACATGTATTAAATGATTGGTAGTCAGTCAAATGAGAGAAAATCCCCTATACCTAACATAAGTGCACTTTTGTGGTCTGGCACAAAGACTCTAGAATCGATCTCTATGATGGATCCAGACCACTACTAAACACAACTTGACATTGTAATAACTAATCAAACCGTATTAACAAAACAAAATAAGAATTCTGAATAAAATTCTTTATTGATTGCTTACAAGGTTATGAATCTATTTATAGCAAATTCAGAAAAGTACCTGTTGATTTCAAATTTGAACTATCATCTGCCAATATGGCGGCTAAAAATAATGGAATGAATAGAATAACAGTACTATTAAAGAAATCAAAACCATTCAAATGGACTTGGAAGTAACAAGAACAGTTAGATAACATAAAGAATGAACTTGCTAAAATGCCATCACTGAATACACCAAACTATGAGGGAGGAATTTATTCTAGATTGTGACGTAAGTAATGTGGCAATAGGGCATGGCTGGAGCAGATGAAAGATGGTAAAGAGGTCCCTATACAGTTCTTTAGCAGAAGAAAATTGTGGGTCCACTAAATTGGAAATTTAAGGGTTGGTAGAGAGCATAAAGAAATTTAGGTACCTCCTAATTGGACAAAATTTCAAAGTAAGAACTGACAACATTGGGTTAGCATGGTTGAAAAAATTTTCAGGAGATAAATCATTGATAGTATCACGATGGATAGTGTACCTGAATGAGCTTAAATTTACAATACAACATTTTTACACAGACACTACCAAATAATAACTATATACTTAATGACGGCAGGACTCTACACTTTCAAAATTTGAAACAGGCAACAAAAGATATAGAGCAAGTAACATTAGATAAAAATGCACAATTTAAACTAATTGAAAATGATGACAGTACATACACAAGATGGATGAACTCGACAGTGTGGCATAGGAAGAATTTTAAGAAGAATATAGTCCTCAAAATGAAGAAGATGAAGTCGAGAAAAATAAAAATAAATATGACCCTGAAATATGCGATATAAATATAGTAACTCCATTTAGGTTAGATAATGAAGACAGGAGTACCAGTTGATCACCAATGAAGAGCAGAAAAGTGTGAAGGAGAACCCCACAATCTGAGCATCAATTAAAGGGCGTGACAAGGGGAGAAAAAACTAGCAGTAGCACTAGAAATACTAGGTTCCCACAATCTGATTGTCAATTAAATTGCATGACAATGGAGCATTCATCACCTAGTAATAGAAGAAGACAAATAAGAAGAAAATCTCCGCAATCTGATTATCATCTAAAGGGTATGAGGATGGAGAATTTAACACCTACTAACAAATGACGAAGAGTGAGAAGGAGGTCTCTGCAATCTAATTACCAACTAAGGGGTATGAGGATAGAGACAAAGTCAAAAAAATCACCCTCAACCAAATGTCAAGTAAAGGGCAGGTGGATAAGAGATCATGATACCAAGCATCAACTAAAGGGCGTGAGGTTGGAAGAAAAATTGCATTCGTCAACAGAACACTCCCCCTTGTCCAGCAAACCTTGATGCCATCTAAAAAGGCACAACAAATTTCGAAAAATATTTTACTAGACTGTTAACACAACAGCATACTTTGGGCGGACCAAGCATAGTAGAACTTGCCAAAAAACAGGCGTATGCCCCACAGAGATCAACATACTAAATGACAAAACCAGAAAGTATATGTGAGGAGAAACATCAAACACAAAATTAAAAGCTCTAAAACAACAACCACGGATGACAACAAGAAATCTCATAAGAAGAAAAAGTGTGGCCACATTAGAAATGATATGAGAAATAGAACAAAAAGAAGTGAACAAGATGATCACTACTGAGATGAAGAGATACATCAAAGATTATCCACAGTGCATTTATAGAAAGATAATAAAAAGGTCTGAAATAATGAGAATGGAAGGTGAAAACAGGCCAATAGAAATCATAGAAATGGTTAGTAAATCTCAGGAAGAGATGCAGCTAGAAGAGATGCTGTTACAATCAAATATGATTGCATTAACCCCAAATACACAAAGAGAAATTGACAAAGTCAACATGGAAAAATGGGGAGAAAGAGAGCCAAGTGAGAGATCATGGGTGGATAAAGACGACGAATGCCTACTGTTTGAAGTCACAGTAAAGAGAGAATACGTGATAATATAGTGCAAAGAATATACAGAGAAGTATATGAGAGAGAGACAAAGTTGTTGATATAGATACTATGCACAGAAGCATTTACCAGACAAGAGATTCATCAAATGTTAGAGCCACAGAACCAACTAGCAGTGGATATTGAGTGTATAACTTCTAAATGTGTATTGAAACCTGAAACAGCACAAAGCTTGATGAAATACGGATTAATGGATATATTTTGGGAAAACATAAAAACAAATAAGAATAATTATCCAGCAACATTTGGGATGGCAACGACATAAAAAATGGAGGGGTCATTTGAAAAGATTGAAAACTAGACAATGACAACACTGCTAAAATGCAAACTGGTGACTATGATATCAGTACTGATGCTACTCCCAACTTGGAGATTAAAAGAGAAAAAGGCAGTAGAAATGGCATGGCATGAAGAATATATGTATGTAAACACACTTGAGGAAACAGAGAAAAAAGTAAATAATGATAGATATAAGAAGTTGAAAGAAATGTTGGGGCTAATAACCCCATATTGTGGATGGAGT
>CABFPE010000096.1:970361-983873 GCA_900660155.1 Hofstenia miamia
ACTATTCAAGATAAGAAGAGCCTATGAAATGGAATCTAAACTCAACTTTAGAAGTATGCTGTTCAAAGAAATAAAGGCACCCCACATTCATGCACAATGTTAATTTAGTTACTAACTATAGCATTGACAAACAATGAGAAATTAGTGTTGCTGATTAGAAAGAAAGAATGCTGGAACATAGTGAAGAATAAGAAATACAAAATTGCTATCATGCCAATGCCAATGAATATTAAACATTGGATGTTCCAAGATGTGAAATACTACTGCTATCTCCAACTAAAAAGGCTCAACAAAAGTTTTAAAAATATTTTACTAGACTGTTAACACAACAGCATACTTTGGCCAGACCAAGCATAGTAGAACTTGCAAACAAAGCAGGCATATGCCCTACAGAGGTGACATACTAAATGATAAAACCAGAAAGTATGTGTGGGGAGCAATGTCAAACATGAAATTAAAAGCTCTAAAACAACAACCATGGATGATGACAAGAAATCTCATTAGAAGAGAAAGTGCTGACACATTAGAAATGATATGAGAAATAGAACATAAAGAAGTGAACAAGATTATCACTATGGAGATGAAGAGATACATCAAAGATTATCCACAGTGTGCTTATATGTAGATAATAAAAAGGTCTGAAATAATGAGAAAGGAAGGTGAAAACAGGCCAATAGAGATCATAGAAATGGTTAGTAAATCTCAGGAAGAGATGCAGCTAGAAGAGAAGAAATACAATTGCATTAACCCTGAATACACAAAGAGAAATTGACAAAGTCAACATGGAAAAATGGGGAGAAAGAGAGCCAAGTGAAATATCATGGGTGGAAACAGATGATGAACACCTACTGGTTGAAATCACAGTAAAGAGAGAAAAACGCAATAATATAGTACAAAGAATATATGGAGAAGTATATGAGAGAGAGACAAAGTCGTTGATAAAGATACTATGCATGGAAGCATTTACCAGACAAGTGATTCATCAAATGTTAGAGCAACAGAACCAACTAGCAGTGGATATTGAGTGTATAACTTCTAAATTCATAATGAAACCTGAAACAGCAGAGAGCTTGATGAAATACAGATTAATGAATACGTTTTGTGAAAACATAAAAACAAGTAAGAATAATTATCGGCAACACTTGGGATGGCAACAACATCAAAAATGGAGGGGTCATATGAAAACATTGAAAAGCAGACAATGACAACACTGCTAAAATGCACACAGCTGCCTATGATATCAGTACTGATGCCATTCCCAACATGGTGATTAAAAGAGAAAAAAGCAGTGAAAGCAGCATGGCATAAAGAAAATATGTATGTGAACACACTTGAGGAAGCAGAGAAAAAATAAATGATGATAGATATAAGAAGTCAAAAGAAATATTGCTCAGAAACAAGAACAAAGAGAGGTTATATATAGAAGGGATAATAATGCCATATGATCTCTATCAAGAAGGAGAAGCCATACACCAACAGATTAAAAAGGTGTGGATGGAAATTGATAAACGTCCTACTCAGATGGTAATCTTGTTTTTGGGAATCAATGATATAGTGTGGGGCAAATTGTGGAGCTAACAATATAGATACTATGATGTGATGAGACATGCAGAGATAATTACAATGATATGACTTGGAAAAAATAACCCAGAAGAAATAAAAAGAGAGCAAGTAAGAAATAACATCAGTGCATTTTATGATGAAGCATCATTGTCAAAATCACTGACATCTACATATGAATTCTTTTATCCACACACAACAATACACCCTGATTTGGCACATACAAGTAGAGTGGACACAATAATGACATTGATGATAGCTATTAAAGCACTAAAACTCTATGAAAAATATTATGAAGAATTCAATGAGAAACTAAATGAATTACACAGTATATGCACAATCTCAAACAAATTGAAAAACCCATCATTTCTGAGACACAAAAAGATTGTTACCACAGAAAAAGATGTTGTTTTGAAGCTGACTAAAGAAGAGAAGTACAAGTCAAGTTAAGGAAAGAAATGGAAAGAACTAAGACTCAAGTATTATAAAAATTAATTGTACACACAGTAATATTATAAATTAGATCATTTGTAAAATTATAATAAGCAGTATTTTGATATTAATTTACTTGGCAGTACTTTTTGACAAATAATAAAAGACTGAAATACAAATGCTAATTAATGCTGACATGCATAAACAGCAGACAAAGAAATAGAGGGAAATCATTAAATTGTCAACAACATCAATTAAACAGGTACTTGCCAAGTGTTTGATTGTTTGCTATTATAAAAATAGTGCAATTTCTTTATTTGGTGATGAACAAAATCCAGTGGATTTACTTCTTTATCTTGTCAGGTTTATTTATTAATTAAATGGAAAGCTAAACAGTCAAGCACTAGAGTAATCCTATTGTGGTCCCTAACTACATTTAAAGGAAGTCTGGAACAGCCTGCACACAACAGCCTTTCAAAAGTGTGGTGCAGTGGGGAGCCATTGATTTCTTGATGTGATTATAGGTTAGGTGTAAGGATAGGGATTTTTATTCATTCTAGCTTTCCTATCATTCATTATTCACAAGTTAGTGGTATTACTATTAGATCAACCCTCGCCCAAAGAGTAATGTTGTATCTAGATCATTTTTCTTATTTAATTGATCAATTGCCTGTTAGTAAATTATTCAACTTTCAACTGACTTACAAATTAGTTTTATCACCAATCACATTGATTGTTCACATGTATTCAGGGCTAACATGTACAATTATATCTATAGAGTTATTATATGTAGGGAAAGATAACAAGGTAAAAGCACCATGGTTGCATTACTTTCCTATGTTTTAAGCACAACAATAACAAGGACAATCAATGCATTAAATTAGTAAGTTATCACACACACATGTTTTCTGAGACAATGTTCCATGTACTGAGTCAACCATTGGTAATTCCTTCGATGCCCGAGTAAAGCTGGATTCATTCATGAAGACAAAGTATCCTCTTGTGCATTGCTTCGAGTCAGGTTTCGACCCTGTATATCATCTCTTGCTCTCGTTCTAAAATAGCGGTTGTTAGTTAGAGCATTAAGTGTAGCTAATGCTATATTAATCAAGTTAATACAGTTAACAACAATATTGAAAGAGAGGGTGTTTAGAGTCTGTCATACATTAACTACTGTAATTAAATAGGAATATGCTTAAGCAATCCTAAATTAAGTCAAATTTAATGTTGGCAAGATTCTACAAGATGCTTGTTCTAAGGAGGAACTCATTGACAGAATCTCTTTTTAGAAAATGAGTAAACTCAATTGAAAGAAAAGTTTAATTTAATGCAGATCAAAAACTGGAGTTGATTTGATCAAATCCACTAGAATAACCAATCACTCCAAAAGGAAGTACTTATTTTAATAAGGAAAAAATGAACTGATACTAAATTGTAATGAGCTTCTCACTCAATACCAAACACTTGAAGATAAAAACATCAATCTTAAAACAAATTGCTACTGCAAATCAAGAAAGGTATAAGTTACTTCAATTTAATACAAAACTAATTAAACAGGTCAATGAATGTAACATTGCAAAATATTGAAGTCACAGGACAGCTTATAGCACAAGAAGTGGAGAACAATATGTTGCACTGAGAAATACAGAATACCAAAATCCAGCTAACAAAATTTACAATCCTATCAGGATAAGGTAGCAGTTCTAAAGACTTCTGAAATTGTTAGAAAATGTGATCCAAGGGATCAAAATACAGGACATTGTGTAAATGAGTCTCCCACTGTCATAAAAATCTTTTTTTACACTCAATGACTATCATGATTGCCAATAATTCACCACTAAGGGCCAATCCCCTGAAAAACAATTCAATGATCCATTATTATAACAATTAAATAAAAATTAGATTCAATTAAAAATAAATTAAGGATTATTGAAAGCCACACATCAGATAATAAATCCTTCCAATCCAACTTGCCACCTTTAGTGTAGCATCATCCAAAAAGGCAACTAAAAGCTGAATAACGTCGAATGATTATCAATTGAAATTAATTGTAAAAAATTTAGTTAATGAACTTTAGTTTATTTTTGTAAAATGCAACTAAGATTTAATATTGGTCAAAATGAGAAACTTGTTAGCCGATCAAGAGATAATTGACAAATTAAATTGAGCAAACTAACGCTTACGTATGAACAGCCATATTGGCAGACGAATCATTTGAAATTTAAAATCAGCAGGTACTTTTGTAGAAATTTTATAAATAGCTTTGATTCAACCATAATTTTGATGAACAATAAATTCTTCGGAGTTTATTTAATTTTCATTTCTACTTTATCTGGTTTGATTATTTAATTAAATGTGCAGCTAGGCAAGTTGTGTTTAGTAGTGGCTGGAATCCATCACGGGATTGATTCTAGGGTCTTTGTGCCAGTCACGAAAGTGCACCTATGTTACGGTTAGGAGTTTTTCGATTCTTGCCTAGTCTGACTACCGATCAACACATGTAAGAAATAATCAATGCCTGAAACGACTGGATAGTCGACACTTAGGGATATTTATATATTCTTAAATGTAGGAGACTCGACTATAATTGACTCGATAAATGACCTCACATGTAATACTATTAAATGTAGGTATAGGAAACTGCAAGTTTGTTATCTGTATAATTAAGCCGATAGTTTTACGGTAATGGCTATGTTAGTTATATTATTACATGCAGTTAGTGTCAATGCCCGGTTGCTTTATTAAATAAAAACAACAAACACTTTACAACTCTGAGTTTAAGTCAGTTACAACTTTACTTGAGTGCACACACCGAGCTAACGTAAGGCATACATAATTAATCCCAGTTGAGCTGAGATGGTGATGTGGACTCAACCATCGTTGCAGAAGAGGAGGAGCTGTGTTGTGGAGATCGGCTTCAGGCAGGAGCCCATGGAACAACTGAAGAGGAAACATCATACTGCCCAGTCACCTAAACAGTGATGGTTAATACTCAAGTACTTAATTAACATAACTAGTTAATAAGAAAGAGAAGTTTGATGGATCAACAAATGGGTAACACCTCACCCGCAGTTTACTAAGCATCCCTTAACAGCGATTAGACACGGCGTAACAAGCTAGGTGGAGGATGTTACATTAGCAGTTGATGAAATTTTAAGTATCCAAATGCCACCAAGACACTTCTCAGGTAAAGCTGATGGAACTTCTCCTATATTTTAAGAGTGGTTTTTTTTCCTACAAGCAAAATCTAATTGTCCAAGATGCTGGTCAGGAACATGCACTTGTGCAATTCCCAAGTTTCCTCACATTAAAAGCATATAGCTATTACTTAATGCTTGAAAGGTCTGTAAAATCCAACTACAAATTATTGATCCAAAATTTTTATGATCCTTTTCATGCCCCTACAGCTTGTAATCAATACAAAATACTTCTTAACAACACTGCTTATAAAAAGAATGAGGACATAAAAGAATACATCTTACAAGTCAAACATTTATACAGACTCAGTCAAACTTCTTCTAAATATTCATCTCACAATATTTTTATGCACATCACTTATGGTATGACATTACCAATCTGTCACCAATTTATCAAGAAAGCCATTGAAGTAAAGCTTCAAATCAATAACTACACCAAAATTTTGAACCAAATTAAATTAGGTAATAGCACTTCAAGCATTAAAATTAAGAACACCAAATCAGTTTCAAAAAATCCCTTACAAACAACTGAAAATACAACTAAATCTGAAACATGATCTGTCAAAAAACTCTACTAGCCATCAAGCTAAACAAAGTACATTGCAAAAATGCAGACAAAAAAGGACACAACAGTCTTAATTGAAAAAAAAAATATTCACCTTATCACTGATGAATGTTGCTATTATACAGATGACAGTGACATTTATGAATCAAATTCTGAATCTGAAGAGGATTTCAACTATTAAGAGCACTGACTCCCAGCCATGCAGGACTGGTCCTTGTGACAACTCCATTGAATAAAAACACTAGACCACTGACAGTAAATGGGATCAAAATCCAAGTAATGGTAAACACTGTTGCCTTGGTATCTATAATTGCAGACATGTGCATAAACCAAATTGGCATTACAAGAGAAGACATCTAATCACATAATCATCATTTAATAAATGCTTCAGGCAATTATCTTGCCACAAAAGGAATAATTAATGCTTTAAAATTTACCATTGCTAACAATAAATTTTCTCATGCTACTCTTATTGTTGACATAACCAACCATAATCTGCCTTATGAATTGATACTTGGTAAAGACTTTTTGGCAAAATACCACTGCATCATTAATTTCCATTGATAAAACATTAACAATTGATCTAAAAATTAAAAACATTACAACACATTTACAAAGAGTCAACAACCAAACAATAACACTGTATCCTGTTGAAACCACTAAAATTGAACCATTTAGCTGGCATTTCATTACTCTAGAATTGAAACAACCCATCTGGTCTGATATTATCATTGTAAATCAACAGGGATTAAGTTCCAAAAAGTTGTAATTTTAGTATCATTTTAAAAAGCTACCACTGCTATTTTGACTAAAAGTTGAAATTTAATTACAATAACACCATTGAACATTACAATATTCACATCTCCTATTGTCACCAAAGTGGAAACAAAATGGAAACCAATATATCTTTAGAAATGTTAAAAACTAACAATAAAACAACTATTATTCCATTAATTAATAGGAAACACATCCACATTGGACTTTTGAACAAATTGAACAAGTGACCTCCACATTAAAACAACACTAATCAGTATTTAACTTCAATAGTATTAGTCTAGGTAAAGCCATTGGAGAAATGCACATAATTGAAACCATCCACTAAAATTTATAAGCCAACCCATATGTCCTGTACCTGAAAATCTCAAACAAGAATGTTCAAAATTATTACTGATTTATTAAATAACAGAATTATTCAATTATCAAAAAGTCCTTATGTATCACCAATGGTCTTCATTAAACAAAATGATAAATACTG
Source organism: Hofstenia miamia (assembly GCA_900660155.1). Lineage (NCBI taxonomy): Eukaryota > Metazoa > Xenacoelomorpha > Acoela > Hofsteniidae > Hofstenia > Hofstenia miamia. Next base: position 977,371 of record CABFPE010000096.1, read on the forward strand.
CCTTTGCATTGACTTTAGAAAACTAAATGATATTACAAAAAAAGACGCCTACCCTTTACCATGCATTGATGAAATATTATACATAGTTTGCCATAATTCCTTCTTCACAACTCTCAATCTATGTAAAGCATATTGGCAGATTGCCCTGTGTAAATCTCATATAGAGAAGATTATTTTTATAACCCCATACTGAGCACACACTGAAAACACAATTTATTTGTTTTCAATTTTGTTCAATTGTGTATGACATTATTAATAAATGTAAAACATGTCTGATTACTAATACTGCACACTTTCCAACACATCATTCTGAACTACAAAAAATTACATTATCTTCACCAAATGAAATTGTAAATGTTGACACTGAACAGCTTTCAAAAGATGCCAATGGCTGTCAATATGTCTTATAATAGTTGACAATTTCACCAAATATGCACACATGATCCCCATTAGTGATCAAGCAGTACAAACAACACCATTAACAATATTACACAACTGGATATTATGTGGTATCAGCATGAAAATCTATGTTGATTAACAGCAGGATTTGCTGATGTCACAGTAATTAACAGCCTGACTCCAGTGCTAGAATGAGCCTATTCCTAATAAAAGTTAAAAGTAACACAAGAGATCAGGTAAGGGAAGGGTGCACAGCCACACTTGGCTGACCCAATACAGAGAACCTTTATAGAAAGAATTGTATAAGAGAGGAGCCCTAATTCAAGTAAAGAGAGAGAGAAGCCCTATAAGTTCTTGGGTGCAAAGTGTACCCTTTATGCTTGTGTACCTAAATTCAGTACAGGCCTCAGCTCATGAAATTTACATGCTGCATTAAATATAATAAACATAACAAAAGACAAGCAGTTGTGAAAAATCCCTATACCTACCTGCTAAAGTGCTGTAGAGATTAAGCTGTACCTGAACAAGGCACCCTCAGCAACAATCCTGTGCATGAATTATGTGATTCCATAGGGTATCTGAGCTGTAATGAGGTCTGAGACATTCAATTGTAGTATCTGATAAGAAAAGATTAGTAGTTGTGCATTCCATATCAAAAGCAAGTTGTGAGTGTTGCTAGAGTAAAAGAGATATATCTGTTTTAGTCCAAGCTTTGGTAAAACATGTTTTCATATAAGAAATGCTGTTGCTTTCTTTCATAACAATGTATTGGCAATCCACTATTATTGCATCAACAGAGGTAGATTTAATAACACATATCAGATAAATGGATGCATCTGTTTTAATCCATTCCAGTTTTGGTGGTAATATTTCAGTGCCTAATTTTTTGAGATTATTTTCTTTGATAGTTGTTTGATGGTGTGGAGTCAAATGTATCTCTGTAGATAGCATGATGTCTTTGTTTATTTGCAACTGTTGTGGTGATTAAATGGATTGCTTCATGATTTAGTATAATCTTTTCTATATTTGAGGGTAGTAGTCAGTGTATTGTATGAGCTTTCTGGGTAAAATTTGCTGTGATAATTAAATAAAATTTTGTTTTTGATTACCAGGACACATTTACTTAATTTATCATAGTAATTGAGCATTGAGTGCTGTTGGTGACAAATGAGATGGGTCAATGATAATGGTGTATTAGTATCTGGTAGAGAGTATAATTTTGTATCACAGGTTGCTCCCCACATGTATTTCCTGCATGTATCTGATAGCATATGAATGTCTCTTGTTGCAATCACCAGTTTTTTGCTTATGAGTGTGATCAGTAAGGAGCCAAGAGGGTTTTCCTTATTGATAATACATGAGTAATATTTTTCAAAAAGATTACCAGGTTTAGTTTGTTTTCCCTGAAGTGACATCAGTAAGAATGTTCCATATAAAAGCCAATTCTTTAATCATATGGAGATAGGAACAACTGAGATTTCATGGTAGTTTCTTTGTTGGATGGAGTGCTGGATTTTGTGAGATATATGAAACTCTAAGTTAGCATCTTCAGTTAGATATATCACAATTAGCCACAGTCCTGATTTGGAATTGACATCTGGTGCTCATAGTTCCTCAAAGAAAGCTTTGTTGTATGTTGTGTAGTAATCATTGTGCAGAATAGTGATATTTACTGGAAGGCATTGAGATGTTAATTTGAGGCCAGTTATTTTCAGTTGGATTTTCTGCTTTGATGTTAATCCAAATATTGGCAATATCATTTAGGTGTTGATTGATTGTGTAAATGCAAAGCTGACATGAATGTTGGTAATGTTAGCAGGTGCTGGTTTTTCTGTGATTAATTCATACAATTGTGCTTGAAGTAAGATATCCACTGCTAAATGTTTATCAACCATAATTCAATGACATGGGCATATTCTGTGTAGATAAATATTGATATGTATTAATGCTGCCATTGAGGAATTGTAATCTGGTAAACTGAGTACAGCAAAATTAGTAGGATGGATAATAAAGAAATTGTCTAAACTTAATTTGAGTTCATACAGTTCTGCTCCAATTAGGTGTTTTTTAATAGTATCCAAGATAACAAGAGTGAGTTTGATGTGAGAGGCTTTAGCAAATTTGTATGCAAAAGATACTTTCTCTATTAGTTTGGTATCTGTAAGTTCTTCAGTTTTAATAAAGTAAGTAAGTAAATTTTCAAGAGAAAGATTAATTTCCAATTGAATGATTAAATTGTCTTTGTAAGTAAGTAAATGGTGGAGATTAGTAATATGAAACTCTGCATCAAAGTTAGTGTGTACAGTACTGTGATAGTAAGATTGGTTCATTTCTTCTAACATCTTGTGTGTATAAAAGATAAGAGTGTTAATAGCTGGACAGTTTTCAGTATCTATAAGATAAGGTAATACAGAACAACTAACTTTATGATTAAGAGTATACAATTGCTTTTTATGAATATTTTGTCTCCAGAGATAACTGTGATTCAGTGATGTAATGTGTGGTTCTGTTGGCAATGAAGTAGGGGTTTAGCTTTTCAGAGTTAAACATATGAAAGAAAAGCACACCATTGATTCTGCCATTCTAATGAGTGTTGCTGAGAGGCAGATCTATGTGAAGATATGGAACTAGCGGGGATGACATTTTTTATATTGGGTAGTGCCAATGGTTGTAACACTGACTCTTCTGCTATGCTGCTCTCCAATTTTTGTTTTACAATATGCTCAATGTCCATATCAGACAGAACATTTTTGTTAAACATGCAAATGGTTTTGTGTATCTCTTGTAATTGCTGCATCAAGTCTTTGATGTAATCATTTTTAGGTAAAGGTTTATATTGTTTATACATTATTGCTAGTGGTGTATTTGCTTTGTGCCTGTATGTTTTTTTGAAATGTGTGAGACCAGTTGTGGAGTGAATGCTAGTGTTATAAAAGTATTTCATATGGGGAAGTATATATCTCCAGTATTTGCCTCCAACTTTGGAAGTTGAGCTTAATTAAAGTTCTGTTAAGTTGTTCTACTGTGCTGTTGCTTTGCTGATGGTAAGGTTCCACATATTGTCAAGTGATAGTGTAGAATCCTGCCATTGCACTTTTCATATTTATCTCAGAGTAATTTATTACTTTTCATAGTTAATACAACAAGTAAGCTTGACAAGCTCCTAATTCTCTCCTTCCAATTGAGTGTTTGTTCAATTAACTTAAATTAATAAACATTAGCTTTTCTAAATGTATAACTCACAACAACTTGTTTAGATAAAGAGTGATAAATGGAAAACAGGATCAACACCTGAAGAACTGCCATGTGATTCCAGATGCATATAGATCAGTTACAACTACAGATTGCACTTGAACTTTGCCAGGAAAACCATTGATGGAATTGGTGTGTAAATAGGGAACTCAGTGATTGGGAACTCATGACTGCTTAGTAATTTAGTGCATTGATTGTTTTTGTTATTATGCATATGTAAAGATAATCAAATACAGCAACCATGATGCTTTAGCTTGTTATCAAGCCTTACATATAATAGCCCTACAGATATAATAATACATGCTAGCCCTTCATACATGTAAACAATCAATGCCGTTGGCAAGAAAGCAAATGCATAAGTTGGCCAGAGGTCTATGAGATAAAACAATGAGCAACTTAAATCAAATACCAAAGTAATAATAACTATAAGGTAAAAACATGAGCTAACTAAATAACTCACTGTAATATAAAACCATAAATAAATAGGATTCAGTAATAGGGTAATAACCATGTAGAGCAAAGTAAGTAAATCATAATAATTGACAAGCAATGAGGAGTATGAAAGCTATAACAGAGAAAAACCCCTATACCTATTTGTAACCTAAAAGCACTGTAAGGAAATTACAGCTATCACCCTCACTGCCATTGAATAGCTGTTTGTGAGGCTGCTCCAGCATTCCTTTAAATGGATGTGGGAACCACTGTACAATTACCTCTAGTACTTAAACATTTAGCTTTCCATAAATTATGAAATAACCTGACAAGAGAAGAAGTAAATCCAAACTAAATTCATTCATCAATTTTCTTAACAATTGTAACATATTTATAGCACTTTTTAGTAAATAATCAAATACTCAACTAGTACCTGTTTGATCAACTCTTGTTTACAATTTTCTTTCGTAATTTAGTTCTGCTATTAATTACACAATATCAGTGTTAATTAGAGTACACTGTTTGGTCATCTTTGTTTTTGCCAAATACTGTTGAGCAAAATTTAAATATAAACTACATAAAACAATTTACAAATCAAATAATCAATCATAATCATGCGTTTACATATTAATCATTATAATAATTAGTCTTAGTTACATCCATCTTTTCTCTTATTTTGGCCACACATGATTATCTGATGTATTATGCCACACAATTCTATGAGTTCCCATTCACTTTTAAATTGTTTTTGATCAATGTTTATTTTGATCCATAGTCTTTTCACAATTTTCCAGAGTTCTCCTATGTCTACTAACAGGGTTGAAACTGCTGGTGATGGTTGGAAGTGTTGAGTTGTAAGCAGTGTTTCCTCTGCTGATTGTGCTTTTGGCTTGGGGTTGATAATTCAAGATAGCTGCCATCATGATATCTGGCTTGTTAAGATATGGGGCACTTCTTTTAATACATTCTAAAGCCCCAAAAAATAAGTGTTCTTGGTTTAAATAACTTCCATATCTCTACAGCTGCTTTGATTCATATTGATTTATCCTTACACAGAGTGTGCTCATATCACTGTATTATGATCAACAAGCCCTTGCCCTGCTATTATTGTAGAATCACAGGGGAGCTCTGGCTACTCTAGTGGTACTGGGTAACTCAGAAAATTAGATCAAAGGTTGCAAATTCTACCATAGCAGAGAGTGACCCACATTCCAACAGAAAACATACATTGGTGGTTCACAAATTTTGCCTAACAAATAAAGAAATTCTATTCCAAAAAGAACTTCAGCAGTGGCCAATTCACATGGAATCACATTGAACCCATCCTTACTCACCAAGGTGCTAATTATGTGTCTCAAGTATTAATTTTTAGCTCAATGAACAATTTATCTCAGAGTTATCTCAGCTCATGTAAATATATAATAAATAACAGGCACATAATTGCTGTGCATTCACATTCTCCAATGGCATTGTATATCTGCAGAGTGTAAATTATTAAGTGCATGTACAAACAGATCAAATAAAATATATTATTCCCTACAAGTAATCATAACCTAAAGTGGCCACAATTTGGGCTGTCACCATTAAAGAGCTAATTTTTGCCTGAGACCTGGTGCAGTTTCCTCCATGAATTGTCACTGGATCTTAAACAACAGTTATCATTAACAAATCTTTAATCAAAGAATCTAAAGGGGGTTAATAGATAAATAATTGAAAAGACCAAACACAGTAGAAGGAAGCTGAATTTATTGTGCACATCACTACATTGACTCAGATATTTATTACAAAAATCTGTACTTATTACCTGACTTGTTTACAATTTCAAAGCACAGTTTCCCTTGCAAAGTTAAATGAGCAATTCACATGTAAATCAAAGCAAGGGGACAAAAACTAACACTATCAAATTAACTACACTCAAAATTCATACATTGATTAAAAGAAATGGATACAAATAAGGTAGCAGCAAATCAAAGAATCAAAACGTCAAAGAGATGTAACACCATGTCAGAGTACCAAAAATAATAAGTTCGAAAAAATAGGGCCCAAGTGACTCTACATTATTATCTCATCTTCATAACATTCCTATCATTATTCAGTTGAAAGATTTCTAAATTACATATTGCATATCTAAACAACCAGAAGAGATCAACCACAAAAATGCAAACATTAGGAAATCATCACCATTCCTATCTCTACCAAACTAAAAAATTGGCTTTTGTTTAAGAACTAATGTAGAATCATGCCAACTCGCCGTGAGGGCCGTACTTATAGAAAACTATTACTTTTCTTAGATTAAACTGAACGCGAGGTTGACAATTTTCCAATTTCTCTCCTCTACTGTAAATGCGTGGTTCATTAACCTATTTAATATACCAGAGCCTTTGTAGCTACTTAGTTAACCAAACTTATTTAGATCAAGT
>CABFPE010000096.1:994994-1008267 GCA_900660155.1 Hofstenia miamia
AAATTAACATGAGCACACCAGTTATCCATCTGTGGTAGTGGAACCAGATTTGCACACCAAAAGAATACAACTGAACCATAATTAGAAAAAACAGCAGCAGCAGTCCAGAATCACGTCAGGGTCGCCATGTAGAATCATTGGCTGGGGATATTACTAAAAAGAAACTAGTTGACTCTGCAAGAAGGTTACAATTGAAGCCTACATAGAGCAGCCATGATGTCAACAAAATAAATAACAAGAGATTGTGATAACTGATAGCATCAGAAATTCAGGCACTGTAACATGTAACCAGGATGACAAATTCATATGGCATCTAGCCTCAGGGGAAGGCAGCTTGTGATTAGAAGGTGTGGTGCTTACTTGTCTCAACATTTAATTTTTATCTCAGTGCAAAGTAGGAGTCTCAAAGTGGTTTTTATTTCTCAGCTAACTATTAAATAGCATGTAACTGCTGCACATTCATGTTCACCATTGGCATAATTTAATCTCCATGTCAATTTTTATATGCATGACAAGAACAAGGGTTTATTATTTCCCTATACCTAGTTGTAACTTAATATGAACCACAATTTAGGCTGCAAACGATCCAGTGTTACACATCACCCTGGTGCCAGGTTAGCAGGACTCCCAAATAGTCGCCATAACTTAAGCAATCACTATGTTGCAGATAGTTTGAATACCCAAATAAAATTAGACATTGAAGGAAAAAGAACATGTTTCAGATAAACAAGACTTGATTCTAATCCAGTCTTTCTGAGGGCAGCACCCAAACAAAAATTGATTGCTACAATAGTTCTCTATTTATACAAAGCATTAATCATTACCTGCTAATTGTTTACAACTTTAGATCATGTGATCATTCCATTCCAAATTCAAATGAGCAAGCAGAACAACACGTCATATAACATTGAGGGGACAAAGTAACTGCAAAGAAAATCAACCTCAAAATAATGATGTGACGTCAAAGGTGACATAGAAAATATGAAAATACAAAATTACAAATTGAGAATTGATAAAATTCTAGAGCAATATTCAAATGTCCCTGAGTGACTCTACATGCCCCCCTTTGCTCAATTTAATTCTGCAGCAACAACTGGAGTGGCAGCCCAGAGACAACAGCTTGAGTCACTTTGACTAATTCAGCAGCAAGAGGTTCATCCCAGTTCTGGAACTTGGCATACTGTGGAGTTTGTGTTAATTGCATCAGGACCTCAAGCTGGGTAACTACTAGTTGGAAAAATCATAGTGTGGGGAGCCTAACACTCATAGGGCAACTTCAGCATAGATTGTTCAGCCTGCAAGTAAAGGTATCATAGAAATGCTAGTAGAGGCAGAGCCCTTTTAGTGCAACTAGTAGCGTCATCAGTGCATTGGTGTCCAACATATGAGCATTCTTGGCATTGATCATAGTCTCAGGATAGAAATGTTTGAAAACTTCTAGTAGCAACCCCATATGGGTGGCGTGGTTGATGAACAAAGAGCAGTACTCCTGGACTTGTTGGAGGGTCATCTCCTCAGGATCAGACACATTGGCTCACAACATGGTTATAATTTCAATGCATTTAGTGACATCATAGTAACTAAGTGATGGTCTCAACATTGTTAGTCCATAAAAGGGCACCTGCAGCTTGGAAGAGTACCAGGACTCAAGGATTCCACTCCACAATTTTGCTATGGATTTTCTCCAACTGTTTGTGGACAGGGAGCCCCTTGACAAAAATATCACAGATGGTTAGCTTTCCACCTAAGAATACCTGCTCTCAATTATTGCCGTCAATGAGCTGGTCACAAACTGCTTTGTATTCCTCAGTTTGGCTGAGGTGTTTCACATCTTTCACTGAACGGACTAAGTTCAGTTTGTCAGGGAGGTGGACTGTGACCTTCTTCTTCCCTTTCTTCACCTTCTATTTCAGCAAGATGAGAGGCGTTTCAATGCAAGGCAGTGGTATGCACAATAGGTTGTGCTTTTCAACATTCTTCTCCAGGTTCCTAAATTCAAGCTCTCCTCAAAGGCATGCTATGCCAATAGTGATGGTGTAGTTTATGTGCACCTCCATAAGAGTGTCCAAAAACTTCCCTCTCAGGCCATGGGAATGTAGTTTGTTGATCTGGGCAGTGGTAATCTTCAATCAAGCTGGGGTGCATTCCACATCCAGAGCTACACATCACAGAAGCCTGAGCTCTTCTTTCAAAAACATCTCCATTAGACACCACTTCATCATGCTTAGGGTGTCATTGTCCTTTGATTCCACAATCAGGTGCTTTTGAATAGCCAGATCTCCTGCAAATTCCTCTGGGTGGTGTTTGATAGTGAGGATGTGCTCCTTCTCAGTGATTGACCACTGTGGCATGGGTGACAGGGGGCCTCAAAATTTCTCCAGATTGATGTATTCAATTCTCTCATGCATGTGATGTGACCAGATCACAACAGAAGTGCTGAGGAGCTCTTCCTCACAGAATAACTGTTCTGGCATTTTTATCACTTGTTCCAGAATTGTTATAGGAATGATACTATTGCCCCTCCTGATCTTTCTGGCAGTCTCAATAAAATGATTGTAACTACATTCAGGGTAGTTGAGTCTTTCAGGATCAAAGAGGACTTCAGACTTTTCAGCCATGCCATTAGCTTCCACTAATTCTCAGAAACAGGTGGTAGATACTGGGAGATTCTCAATCATCCTTTGTGTACATAGTGGACCATCCTGCAAGCTGAGAATTGCAAACTTGGTGTTGGCCATCATGCCCCACATAAACTTCTTTAGAGTTAATATCTGATGGACAGATCCCTAGACATTGGCTGATCATCATAATCAACATTCTTCCTGTTATGCTGCTCACCCCCACCAGTTGAGCATAATGCTTTTCAAATGGATCCATTGGCTGCTTTGATTTGCCAGGTGATGACAGTAAAGGGCATCAGTGGAGTAGCCAGTTTTTTGCTCTCCACAGTAGGGGGCAAACCACAATTTCATGTGGCAAATTCTTGGCTAATATAATCCTCATGGTGGCAACAATTGGCAGCACAAGTGTGGGAGTATTTGTCAAAAAAATTGCCAAGACCCAGATGGCTCCTCTCACTGGGAATTCTGGCATGTTGTGCTCAGAAAATAGCCATTCTTTGTAATTCTTCTGGTCCTGAGTTGCATAAGAGCAGCAAATTTCTCCTAAGACTCATTCCAATGATGGGTGATACTTGGCTGATGGACTCTTTATGTCTAAGACAGGCCATTCAGTTTCTGGACATTTATCAGCTTTAAGATCCTTCCATATTTTGTTGATCTCTTGTAGCATATTGGCACTTTGTGCAAAAGTGAAACTGGCAGCTACATGGATTGATTGCTTCCTGCATCTGCGCCTGGATGGCAGTGTCTATTATCAATTGCAGATCAACAGCAAGTTGGTGTGTCCGAATCTGCTTGCACAGTAACAAGTCTGTATAAATCACTTGGTCAACAAAGTTGAACTAGTCTGATATATTGACACTGGTTGATAGGACTCAGAGTAGATGATAAAGAAGTTTTCCATGTGGAAATAGAGACTTTTGATGGGATCCAGAATTTTGCTCTCAAGCTCAGCATGAAGCACCATTACAAGCCTAATTCTTTCTGTTTTAGCCAAATGGTAGGCAATCTCAATGCTCTCCATAGCATTTGGCTTCTTGATTTCCTTTGGTCTCAGAAAGTAGATGACCAGCAAGCTGGGGAAATTGATGTTGACACACTCAAACCTTTCTATCCCTCTCCAATTACTAATAAATCTGCTGAGGACCAGGAGGGTAAGATCATCATCAAACAACATGTGCACCTTACTTCTCCAGTAATTTCTGTCTAAGCCAGTGAGCATGTGGGTGTTGTAAAAAATTATAGCATTANGATGTATTCAATTCTCTCATGCATGTGATGTGACCAGATCACAACAGAAGTGCTGAGGAGCTCTTCCTCACAGAATAACTGTTCTGGCATTTTTATCACTTGTTCCAGAATTGTTATAGGAATGATACTATTGCCCCTCCTGATCTTTCTGGCAGTCTCAATAAAATGATTGTAACTACATTCAGGGTAGTTGAGTCTTTCAGGATCAAAGAGGACTTCAGACTTTTCAGCCATGCCATTAGCTTCCACTAATTCTCAGAAACAGGTGGTAGATACTGGGAGATTCTCAATCATCCTTTGTGTACATAGTGGACCATCCTGCAAGCTGAGAATTGCAAACTTGGTGTTGGCCATCATGCCCCACATAAACTTCTTTAGAGTTAATATCTGATGGACAGATCCCTAGACATTGGCTGATCATCATAATCAACATTCTTCCTGTTATGCTGCTCACCCCCACCAGTTGAGCATAATGCTTTTCAAATGGATCCATTGGCTGCTTTGATTTGCCAGGTGATGACAGTAAAGGGCATCAGTGGAGTAGCCAGTTTTTTGCTCTCCACAGTAGGGGGCAAACCACAATTTCATGTGGCAAATTCTTGGCTAATATAATCCTCATGGTGGCAACAATTGGCAGCACAAGTGTGGGAGTATTTGTCAAAAAAATTGCCAAGACCCAGATGGCTCCTCTCACTGGGAATTCTGGCATGTTGTGCTCAGAAAATAGCCATTCTTTGTAATTCTTCTGGTCCTGAGTTGCATAAGAGCAGCAAATTTCTCCTAAGACTCATTCCAATGATGGGTGATACTTGGCTGATGGACTCTTTATGTCTAAGACAGGCCATTCAGTTTCTGGACATTTATCAGCTTTAAGATCCTTCCATATTTTGTTGATCTCTTGTAGCATATTGGCACTTTGTGCAAAAGTGAAACTGGCAGCTACATGGATTGATTGCTTCCTGCATCTGCGCCTGGATGGCAGTGTCTATTATCAATTGCAGATCAACAGCAAGTTGGTGTGTCCGAATCTGCTTGCACAGTAACAAGTCTGTATAAATCACTTGGTCAACAAAGTTGAACTAGTCTGATATATTGACACTGGTTGATAGGACTCAGAGTAGATGATAAAGAAGTTTTCCATGTGGAAATAGAGACTTTTGATGGGATCCAGAATTTTGCTCTCAAGCTCAGCATGAAGCACCATTACAAGCCTAATTCTTTCTGTTTTAGCCAAATGGTAGGCAATCTCAATGCTCTCCATAGCATTTGGCTTCTTGATTTCCTTTGGTCTCAGAAAGTAGATGACCAGCAAGCTGGGGAAATTGATGTTGACACACTCAAACCTTTCTATCCCTCTCCAATTACTAATAAATCTGCTGAGGACCAGGAGGGTAAGATCATCATCAAACAACATGTGCACCTTACTTCTCCAGTAATTTCTGTCTAAGCCAGTGAGCATGTGGGTGTTGTAAAAAATTATAGCATTAACTGGTGGTTTCTTCTCACCAGCCATGACAAAGGGGACAATATCTATGGAGCACATGAGTGTCTTATAATTGTATGCTTGCCAGATCTGATGTTAAGTTTCCTCTGAAATGTTGTCTCTAACAAAGTTAGTAGCACACCTAGTGGCTATGAAATAAGGGTAAATGGTCTCATCACCAATTCTTGACATCTTCTTCTTCTTCTCCTTGAACTTTTGTGAGCAAATGGTTGAAGGAGCCAAGGTAGAATCAAAAGAGGTTAAAGGGGCTATTGAGTCACTATGTTGGGGTTGATTTACATTTGTTATATCACTAAATGGTATGCTAGCAACAGAGTTTTTAGGTGACTTGTCCTGTGCACATGGAGATATGCATCTCCCCACATAGTAGCAAGACTGGGTCACAGGCAGGCTATCAGTTCTTTGAACCATCAGGGCTATGCATCGCCCTGACAAGGTCAGAATCTGCTCATCATCCTCATGGCATACTTGTTTTGGATCACCTTCTTCTTCAGGCGGGGATATGCATCTCCCATGCCTAGTTGAAACATCTGAATCCTCACTGATGTTGATCCTCTGGCACACTCAACAATGTTGCAGTGGAGATGGTGGGCCTCACTTCTTTCTGCTCTGACTGGGTATCATCTCTAAACAGAATATTAAGGTTAAGGACCCAACTATGGGGATCTGACAAAGCAATCTCTCTAGTCCAACATTGGGGCAGTATTTGGTTATTATTTAGTTCTGTGTCAGTGACACTGGTATCATAAAAATCAGAGTCAGTAAAATCCTCTTCAGGATATTTAGTTAAATTATCATTGGTTTTGTATTCATCAATACCATTATCTACAAGTGTAAATTCAGTGTTCTCATCTAATATTATGTGTTTGATGTCTTTGATGGCTTGTTTGAGCCATTGGAAGTGAACCACCTTCCCATTACCAAGTGTATACTTATTGTGATCTAGTATCTTCTTAATTGTAAAAGGCCCTGCCAGTTTGTAACCAGTTTTCACACCTGGTTTTGACAGGGCATGGAAAATAGGCAAATACCTTATCACCTTGCTGGTGTGGTTCACCATACAGTTTGTGGTGGAAATTATTTTTCTGCCTGATGGCTGATTGGCCTGTGTTGTGGCAGATAGTTAAGTGGACATGGTGTAGCTCACACATCAGCTGTGCCACATATGCGTTTACACTGGCATCATGGTACTTTGGGAACATCATTGATAAAGGTGTTAGAGATTCCCTACCAAACATAGCTTTAAACAGACTTACTTGAGTAGTCACATGAACAGAGGTGTTGTAGAAAAACTTCATGGCTTTGACTATGTGTCTCCATTGGCTTCTGGCCACTTGGGCTAAAGCTACTCACAACAGCTTAATCAATGTTCTGTTGAGACATTCCACCAACCATGGCTCAAGGCTGTCATTAGATTGCTTTCAAACTGTGGGCCTTTGTCAGAGACCAGCCTCTCCATAGGCCCAAATTTGAGGAACCATTCTTTCATGATTTTCTCAGCTATCTGTTTAGCCATGGTGTTCTTGAGCAGGATCACATGCACATATTTGTTAAAGTGGTCAACCATAACCAGGAGGTACTGGTATCCCTAATTATTGTGAGACAGTTTCTCCAAGTCTATGTGGACAACTTCATTTGGCCTCTTGGCAGTCCAGCTTTTGAGCACTGCACAATGTTCAGGGAAATGACTCACATTCTGAAAGAGGCATTGTTCACACTTGTCAATCACATCAATTACAGCAGCTTGAATCCTGATGGTCACATTCCTGGCATTAAAGGTTTCTCTGTTTATAATATGCCCAGGTGGCCATGTTTATGAATTTGCCTTACTAGATCACATCAGTAATATTCCAGGATAGCCAGCCAATTGTTTCTGCCTTTCACATAGAGGAGCCCCTGATCACTAACTTGCCAGTTGTATTGCTGAAAATATTGATCTGTTAGTAGGTCCATTGGAAACAGGGGATCTGCTATTCAACATAAGATTTCTGACATTATTTTATTGCCTTTCTGATGTTTCCAGATCTCCTCTGCAGTTATCTCCTCTCTCATGAATACAGGCAGGATAGCTCTGCAGTGCTGATCCACATTGACGTCTGGCAGTGCTTCATACTCCATAAGGGGGATGAATCTGAACTGCACTTGCCTTCTCACAGGCCTCTTTAAGTCATGCTCCTAGCTTGGAAGAGCTGTCCAATAATCAGCAGTCAGATGGAGTCTGCTGGGTCAGTGTTTGATGGTAAAGTTGAAATCATTGAGGAACTCTATCCATCTAGCTACAATGCTTGATTTATTGCCAGAGAACTTTTTGAGCCAGGCCAGAGTGCTGTTGTCAGTGCACACTGTAAGAGGGTTGCCTGATACAAAGTACTTGAATTTCTTTAGTGACTCAACTACCAAGAGCATTTCACTCTTTGTGGCACCATAGTTAAGTTCTGCAGCTCACAGGTTACAACTGAATTACTGGATAGGACTTTTGACTCTGTTAATTTCTTGGCTTAGGACCCTGCTTATAGCCACAGCACTGGCATCACAATTGATTGTCAAACCCTTTGAGAAATCAGGGGTGTTGAGTGTTGGGATCTTTTTCAATTCCTTTTTAATCCTTGGCATTTGTATTTTATGGAGATCTTTCCCAGTTTGACCACATGCCCTAGGAAAGTGACCTTGTTTTACATGAGAGCACATTTGTTTCTGTTCACCCATAATCCAGCATTCTGGAATAACTCAAGGGTGCATTCCAACTTGTTGAGATGTCCCTGAAATGTGTTACTGGCAACAAGAATATCATTGATGTACACTGAGATGCCAGGCTCTAATATGTTGGTGTCACCTTTCAATACCTTTGTCACATACCTCTCGAATGTCACAAGGGTGTTGCACAAACCAAAAGCCATGTAGTGCCACTCATACAGACCATAGGGCATTATAAAAGCAGTCTTTAGAATATCTGTAGCCTTCATCAGTACCTGCCAGTAGGCTTTACATAGATCTAGACATGAAAAGAGCTTGAACTTGCTAGCACCATAGAGCAGGTCCTCTATCCTCAGTAGAGGATAGGCATCCTTGATTGTAATGTCATTTAGTTTGTAAAAATTGACACAAAGACAATACTTGTCTCCCTGCTTTATGAAGACAGTAGGCACTGCATAAGGGCTATTACTAGCCTGGATGATACTAGTCTCTAGGGGGTCAATTAACACGTCTTTGTATGTGTCTCTAAGGCTTTTGGGAATCTGCAGCACCAGCAGCCTTATTGGCTTGTTAGTTGTAGTGTTGATTGCATGTTCCTCACCAACAGCTTTGCCTATGCTGATCATCCTGTAATTGAATACTTCATTCTTCCACTGAAGCAGTGATCTTAAAGCTTCACATTCCTCTTTACTGAGGTGCAGATGAGTTTCCTCAGTCACTTCTGGGATCTTCATGGGGTCTGAAGGTCCCTCTAGGTCATGTATGGATGTGCAAATGGGTACGCAGTTGGCAGGTACTGCAGTCAGCTTGACATTCACAGCCATGATTGTAAACTTGTTAGTGTCAATTTGAAATGGAGAACAAGAGCTGTTAAGTATTGTGATGTACAATTTACCATGCTTGATGTGGCACAGATCAGGCAACAGCTTAATGCCTCTTGGGCAGTTTCCTTTAGGTCCAACCACCATGACATCTCCATCATATGCTTTACAAGAAGAGATGGGGGCGTGAGTCCAGTGGTGGCCTTCAACAATCATTGATGCAGTTAAGTTGAAAAAGAGCTCTTTATCTGGGACTGTTGTCAACCAGGTAGCTTTGTCATCTTGTATTGAAACTGTTTTGTTTTCAAAATTGATTACACATGAGTTGTGTTCAAGGAAGTCACTCCCCAAAATGATGTCATGTGGGAGTGGGTGGTCAGAAGTGTCCACAACTACCAGATCAACATGGAACAACTTGTTATGAATATACATATCAACATCCTTTACCTTGCCTCTTAGGGGGATCAGGTTTCCTTAGGCATTAATCAAATCACTAATAATCAAGGCAGTGGCTCCAGTACCCACAGTAGCATTTACTTGACTCCCATTTATAACAATGGGAGTTACATTGTTTCACATGAGGTGGGTAATCACTAAGATCTCCTGCACTCATTTGTTGGGAGCAGGCACTCCCTCTAGTTTAACAACTTGGAAGAAGCCAAGGCTCTGCTGACAAGCACAGCAGCTTCATCATTGATCACAAATCCATCCCCATCTGTGACAATTTGGATGGTGGCATTACATATGCTTGTTAAAGGGCCTACCTGTCCACAATGATAACACCTAGTGGGTGGATCAACCTTTTTCTTTATTAGTGATGGGCCTCCCTTGGCTGGGGGTTTACTGATGCCAGAGACAGATTTCAACTCAGTGACATCCTTATTGGTGTGACTAGTGTTATACATAAGATAGACAATACTGATCACTTTTCTAATGATAGTATGCAGGTCATCTTCTGGGTCACACTTGAGCTCCAAGTGGGAATGAAGAGCTGGTGAAAACCCACAGCAGATATAGGTGAACAGGTCATGATGTGAATACTCTGGTGAAAGACTACTTAGGCAAAAAGCCTCTCAACTTGGGTTATATAATTCCTTACATCATTCCCCTAATGAAAAGACATATCACAGAGAAGGGTGTTCTATTGGTGCTTTATATGGGGCACCTTGTAAGGATCCTCAAAATATCCAACCAACAATTTATAGTTTGATTTCATTGTTTTGTCCACCATCATATACTGGTTGTAAGCCAGTCCACTGAGGTACAAGGGGAATTGTGATACAGTGTTGTCTTGAGTCTTCTGGTACTGATGCATTGTCACCTCAAACAAGAAGAACTATTCTTCAAAGGTTTGGGAGACAGCATTGATTTGTCTGGTAAATTTTGTAACACAGAGTGCTGGTTAAAGCATTCAGGACCTTCTTTAGGCTCAGCAGGAAGAACAAAGTTGGTGAAGCATAGTTGGCTGTGCATTGTAGACCCATGAGGCGCACCAGACAGAGGGCTTCCATTGGAGGTGTGTTCAGAAGCAGTGGGCACAACAGAAGTGCAGACTGGGAATGGAAGGGCTGAATGTGATTCTGTGGATAGAGCTGGGATCATGAGGGTAGGCAACATCAACACAAACATAATTGCAGATTGTGTGAATGTAGGCTCACAGCTAGTAGTGGCAGCCTGTTGGGAAGTTGATCTGGGAGGAATCACTTTGCCAGAAGGAGCTTGGACTTGTTGCTCATAGTGTGTGTCCAACATGTGATCAAAATGACTCATGAGTTGCTCACCAAAATCTTTGAGTGTGGCAGTGGAGACATAGTCATCACAGCTAAGAGGAGGTGTTGGCTTTGGTGCAGATGTGAGCTGACTGATTTGTAGTTGCAGGGATAGAATTGAGTCAAGTAACTTCTGCTCCATCATTTGGAACTCAACATGCTGAGTGTTGAGCTCAGCATGGAGAGCCTTGATGCATCACTCTCCTTCAACTCACAGTGCAACTTGCTGAGACAACAAATCTTGCAGATGCTTGATCTCAAGAGTTTTGTGATCAAGATGGGGGGGTAGGGTAGGAAGTTATTGGACAAAGTGGAATTAGTGGGGCATTCTGAGTATTCATCACTCAGTCATTCAGTAAATGTGGCAGCAGGTCTGGTGAAGTGGGGTGAGACAAACTAATTAGTGATCCAACAGTGCAAGGGACAGTGTTCAGGCTGTCAGTGCTTGCACAGGGGATGCCCTCTAAGGGGGACCAAAAAGAAGAACAAATAACAGTATGGGTGGAATCCATTCACTATAAGTAAAAGAACAGAGAATGTAACTCTTCTCAGACAAGAGGAAAACAAAACAAGAATTTACTCTTCTTAGAGAAAGAATACATTAACAAGAAAAAATGAGAATATAACTTTTCATAGAAACAACCAAATTTCCTTGACAGTTGGGAGCCTGTCAACTAAGCAACCAATCAATAGCATAGTGAAACAGTGAGTGAAAATCATGTGATAGGTTCCATCACCAAAGGTTCAGTGACAATGTTCTGACATGCATTAAATGGAGACAAGAAAAGTAAACCACACAAACAAGTCCCAAGGGGAGAGGTAACACCCTCATAGCATCAAGATGCTTACCATGTGAATTAACATGAGCACACCAGTTATCCATCTGTGGTAGTGGAACCAGATTTGCACACCAAAAGAATACAACTGAACCATAATTAGAAAAAACAGCAGCAGCAGTCCAGAATCACGTCAGGGTCGCCATGTAGAATCATTGGCTGGGGATATTACTAAAAAGAAACTAGTTGACTCTGCAAGAAGGTTACAATTGAAGCCTACATAGAGCAGCCATGATGTCAACAAAATAAATAACAAGAGATTGTGATAACTGATAGCATCAGAAATTCATCCACTGTAACATGTAACCAGGATGACAAATTCATATGGCATCTAGCCTCAGTGCTACCTGAGGGGAAGGCAGCTTGTGATTAGAAGGTGTGGTGCTTACTTGTCTCAACATTTAATTTTTTTTTCAGTGCAAAGTAGGAGTCTCAAAGTGGTTTTTATTTTTCAGCTAACTATTAAATAGCACGTAACTGCTGCACATTCATGTTCACCATTGGCATAATTTAATCTCCATGTCAATTTTTATATGCATGACAAGAACAAGGGTTTATTATTTCCCTATACCTAGTTGTAACTTAATATGAACCACAATTTAGGCTGCAAACCATCCAGTGTTACACATCACCCTGGTGCCAGGTTAGCAGGACTCCCAAATAGTCGCCATAACTTAAGCAATCATTATGTTGCAGATAGTTTGAATAACCAAATTAAAATTAGACATTGAAGGAAAAAGAACACATTTCAGTTAAACAAGACTTGATTCTAATTCAGTCTTTCTGAGGGCAGCACCCAAGTGAGAAAACAATTGCTACAATAGTTCCCTATTTATACAAAGTGTTAATCATTAAATGCTAATTGTTTACAACTTTAGATCATGTGATCATTCCCTCACAAATTCAAATGAGCAAGCAGAACAACATGACATATAACATTGAGGTGACAAACTAACTGCAATGAAAATTAACCTCAAAATAACAAGATGTCATCAAAGGTGACAAAGAAAATACGAAATTACAAATTGAGAATTAATAAAATTCTAGAGAAATATTCAAATGTCCCTGAGTGACTCTATAATATATATATATATATATATATATATTATATATTCAATAAAAACAAAAATTATTATTTGTAGCATTTGTGCAATGTTTCATGTAGTAGATATGTAGCAATTAATCATGTAGTACCTAATTGTGTAGGACTTATTTAGAATGTGCTAAGATACTAACCATTATCAAGTAAAGTGATGCTCTTGAAATCTTAGATTGGAATTTCCTAAAAGACATCTGCTTATATTCAGCAAATAAATTACATTACAGTTTGTCAAATAAGTGCTCACTAATATTTTGAAACATATTTTATTTTCAACAATGCAAGGTACTAACATTGATGTATAATTTTTGCATGCACAAATTTAATTCATCAGGGTGTGTCCAATATTTGTAATTTGGGTTATGCATGATAAAGAGCGTTTTCGTTAGTTCAGCTTCTTCCTTAGAATTTCAGACATGTTCAATATATTTTCAAATAGGTGTAGTCTGATTTATTGCTGCACGTTTCAAATAGTAGGCTTTATTTTGTTGTCCAATTTATTGATTTATGATTTAGTTTCTTACATCAATTCGCACAATTTTTGATTTTCTTGGTCCACAATGGGGTCTTTTTGCTTCAGATTTTTTTCAAATAATTGTTTTGGCATTGGCAGTATACTTCATTTATTTTAGGAAGCCTGATTTCATCGTTGCAGTATGTTTTCGATTATATATATAT
>CABFPE010000096.1:1010036-1023418 GCA_900660155.1 Hofstenia miamia
GCATTTTACAACCTAAATTTGGACTTTCTTAATATTTTTTAACGAAAATTTTTTTGTTTAACCAGTCAAAGGCAATTTTGAAAACTCACTGAAGGACAATCCACAGCTTGCGTATGCCACTGGTTATAGGCAAACATTTCATGAGGATGGAAGCATCTCTGCTCTGTTGAGGGGGGGGAACGTTCCCCCAGTTCCCCCCTCTGGGTGCGCCTCTGGTTGCAACATGTTTATCCAAAAATCACTGTGAAATATTTCATTCAAAATTGTTTTTGTATTCCCATCATTTTTGTAGATCAATGAATTTTTCTTGAATTTTTATATCATCATAACTACATGTCTCACCTAACCATATGCAGCCATTATTAAGGCTGACTAAGAAACTGTTTCTTGTTGGCCATAAGCACTAGTAAACTAACGCCCATATTCCACAGCTTTTGTCTAGCATTCATGAGCCCCCTCCACAATAGCAGGCTCATAAACACGTTCAACCAGGGCTGCGTGTTGTGCACATGACACAGTATGAGCTCGTCTGGTTTAATGCTACTAACTGTTTCAGCCGCTAAAATAGTCTAAAATTATGCCCACTCCCACGTTTCTTATATAAATGTAACAGCATGAACTGCTTGATGCAAAAACGCATAATAATGATGTTGATTTTGACGGGTAAATAAATGTTAGTAATGTTAAACATCTAGCCAATCAGTGGTTAATTGTAATTCGTAATCATTCACTTGTTATAATTCCTTCATGTTTAAATACTCTAGTGTGGAAATAGATTCAAACCCAATTCACGTTAAATTTAACGTGTAGCGGAACTCTTGTTAATTGCATATTAAATTTGATGCATAAGTTATTTAAATAAAGCCACTGGCCATTTATTTATCTTTTAACTAAGCAATATTAATATTAATAGGTTCATTCTGTTCCAAAACAGGGGGGGCTATTCTTTTTATCTTAAAATTCAATTTGTCACTGTCTTTTGCGGACCTTACAAAAACTTTCTACGGACCCCGTAGGGTCCGCGGAACCTAGGTTGGGAAACCCTGTTGTAAAACATTGTTTCAAATAGTAGCATGTACATCCATTGCCACCACTGCGGGCGTGATTATCATATCATTACATTTTTTAGCAACAAAAAAGCGTGCTGGTACATAGTGACATATACAATTTGTTAAGCGTACATAGCCTGTTTATTATAATAACATATAGGGCCAAGCGACTGCTCAAAATATATGGTTTGTTCAAAAAACAAGACATCAGTTGTTTCTGGGAATTATTTAGCACCAAGTGGGGCTAAATTTCAAAGCTCATTACACAGCTGCACCATCATTTCCTTCACCAAGGAGAAATCTAAGCCAGACAGACGCAAAGACGTTATCAATGATAGCACATGATAAGGTCTTGGCGTCCAATCCTGCCAAATGAAAAATCCAATTTGACATTTGTCAACCGGGGTTTGAAGAACCAGACAAGTATTGGCAGCTCTAAATTGAGAAAAGCACTAGAAGCTCTTTGTCATCTATAATTTGTTCCAATGTCGGTTCTGCGAATATTTAATTATTCTATTCTGAATCTTACCGCTACTATAGATTTAATTCCAGGGACTTAATTTTATTTATTTTCAGCAATAGTATCATGTTTATCTACAAACATTGGTACGTTGCTTGGATTTGATTCTTCATCACTAAGATAACCAAAAGAGCCAACAAGGTGATAAATGCAATATAATTATAAAAATGGCTTTTTCGTTTGCTCAAAATTTAGGACCTTTCAGTAGAAATATAGGTTAACATGTCCAATGTATGTTATCGGTTGTAAATTTGATGACTTCATGCAGAATAGTGGTGCATTGTTACAGTATGAATTCCATGATATTGAATTTCTACTGTCTGTAAGTTCAGTCGAGAATTCCGCACGATTCTAAAATAAATGAAAAAAATACTTAATTATTACTCGATGTTTTGAATAGTTTTAATTTAAATTCTGTCTCTGAAATTTATAATTACATTGTTATAGAGCTATACATAGGTTGCAATTTTTACTAAAATTGTCCTCTATTTAGGTTTTCTATTTGCGGTATGTAGATTTTTTTTAAAAAATAATTGCCAAGAATAATAAAAATGATGTAAAACTGTTCGATTATTTTCAATCGGTCAAGCCGTTGAATTGTTGACAGCTCGAACATTTCATCCCTCCATGTACGCCACAAAATGGCCTATGTATGTCAGTTGGTCGCACACCTTCTGAATTCATTGTACACATAGAACATTACATAGTCTTTTGTCTATCTTACCGCTCATGTGCGCTATCAATACTAATTACTAAACAAAGTGCATTCTCCTGAATATAGAACACGTGACTCATTACGGCATGCACACTTAGGCACTAGGTACGCTGTCTCAATAATTATGGGACAACAAATTATATTGCATCGCGATTTTTTACTAATTTTATCAAAAATTAATTTGTACTTTGCAGTACTGGGTCATTTAAAAGAAATGAAATGAATGTGAAGTGATATGATAATATAGACTAGTTATAATTATTATAAAAAAGACTCATCACTAATTAAAAACAAGGTAATGTAAAACGAAATTGAATCCCACCCTGTTAGTAGGACTAATTACGAAAAAGAAAAAGGCAAAAAACTCTTCTCGATATTTTATAATGATCTGCAAAATCAAACCCAAGTCCACAAGTTTATACTAGGAGGCTGTGACACCGATTTTGATTTAGCGAAAATGATCGAATTCGATTTCAAATATTCTGAAATTGACAAACATTTGAAATTTTGAATTGGTAATAATAATAATAATAATAATAATAATAATAATAATAATAATAATAAACAAATTACTTTATTTAGCCGCTGAAGGCTAAAAATAAGAAATGACTTGAGAACAGGGAAGCTGATTGGATAATAATAATGTTTTCCATCACTGCGAAAATGTAGGAGAAGAGAGGCTTTAAATGGATGGAAAGAGTTGAGGAAGTTTCATGGATAACAAAGGACGGGACGCCATCAGGATAGCAAGGACCAGACAATTTGCAAGACTTAAGCGTGAGGGTAATATCATGGGCGTTGAAGACGCTGTCACATAGGTGAATCAGCGGGGAGGCGGCAGGAGGACCAGGACAGAGAGAGAGAGACAGTATCAGAAAAATTCGAGGAGAAATAGGCATTGAAGAGATCAGCTTTCTTCAGATACGAGTAAGCAGAAAGATGGTTCCGATGCAAGCTGAGAAGGTCAGGTTTGAAATGCAGGGAACGCAAGAAAGCATAAGAGTCTTGAAGAGATCCAGATGAGAAGCTGGACAACAGAACGATTTTGTCGAGTTCCATGAAGTTGAGGACGTCTTCGGTGAGAGAAGACAGTTTTGAAGAATCGGAAGGGCTGAAGGTTTTAGTTAAAAAACTAGAGAACATGGACTTTCGTGGTGTTGGTACTTTCCGTTTATTTATAACTTCTTGATCTTCGCTGTAAAGGATCGTTAGAATTCCATAGACGTTTTAAATCATTTTCTCCTTTTCTGATAATCGCTGACTTCAATTCAATCGGCTGGATCTTTGTTTTAAGTTTTGATAAAATCAAGCCACAGTTACTAAGAAGTCTTTCTAGTCACTCTCTTGGCATTATAAGATTTTTAAGAACAGTTGCTTAAAAAAAATTTCTCATAGTTTTGAATTTCAACCAATAATTGCTTGATCAACTTAAATGCAACAGTCAAATCAACGTTGATTTTAAATATAATGTTCTCAAAAGTTATTTCAATTAAGCAAAGCAGAATTCCGTATGGAAACAAATCTTGAGCATTTTTTAGCTTATACCTATGCAACACCATAAATTCCCACAAGAATTCCTACAAACTACAATTTAACACCACAGTGGGCGATTCCCACTTTCTAAAATTTACTGATTTAAGTGAGATTTCAATATTACAAATCTATGAAGCAGTGATCTTATTAGGATTTTTTACTAATAGAGGCAATTGTTCTTGTGTAAATCGTTATCCATTTATGTTCATGCTGATAATTAGGACAACCAAGTGAGCAAAAGTATATGAGTGCATTAAGGGAAAGTAAGGAGCAGAATAATTATTATCCGCTATGATTGGGTAAAATATCGAACAAACACGTGAATATATATGGTGTGCATCACTCAATCATTGCATAAGTTTTCAAAATGCAGATCCTCTTGAACACCATGCTTAAGATTGGCATGAAATTATAAAATATAGCTTCTGTGTGCAAATATCATTCAATCATTCAATCAGCATGCCTGACAGACTGGTGGCCAACTTTGACTGACCTGCAGCCCACATTGCTTGTACATACAGACAAATGCCCTCAGAGTGTGCTCTTTGGCAAGAAACTATGGGCACCAGTGCAAATGTTGAGGAGGCGTGCAGTAAGATGAACGATCTCTTGTTATAAACCCGATATTTAATTTGTATTTTCTGTAATTTAACGATTATCCGGGAACTTCACTCCAAGCACCATCGCTATCTGGGAAGTAATCTACATGAGAGGCTAAGAAATGCATTTTAATTGACATACGATCCCTCAGTGCCCTGTGAATGCTTAATAAGTCCTCTATAATGCGCTGATACTCAGGACTTCTTCTGGTGCCCAAAAAGTTTGTTGTAATTGACTTGAAAGAATTCTAAGCATGAAGCTCTCCAGGTGTAAGTTTTCCGTCAAATAATTTATTCTTCATTAGTTCGAGCGCCGTCAACTATACCAACCTTTAATTTGGCGTCTGACTAGTGCGCCAATACTTCTCGTATATGCAAAAATGATGAGCACGCTATATTGAGAGCGTTACCAAAAATTTTCATTAAACCCAGTTTTTGTGTAAAGGCAGGAATAACGCCGTTTGAGAATTCACTAGCGGTGGCGCTTTGACATTATACAAGACTGCTTCAAATCTATCTCTTCTTGGCCACTCTCGTCTTATGTAATGCTGATCGTCTGCTTGGCTGTCCCATAAGCACAGGAAGTAGGCATTGGAAAAATCGATTACAGAGTACATTACAATTTTTCTCCTTTCCAATCTTAAGCAGAGTTTGGCTACAGTTTCCTCGAACACCGTTTGGAGTTAAACTTTAAGAAGAGCTGAATTTCCAAGTGACTGGTAGGAGCCGGCCGCGCTAGTCAGAAAGTGCAAATCCGACAGAACTAAAGAATCTCTCTAAAAGTTTCGATATCGGTAAGCAAAACTTCGTGTTGATATCGGCTGATGAAGTTGAGCTTGCTGCCTTTTCCAGTTTTCGTTTTTTTGAGGAGGGAATCAGCAAAACCTTCTTGTTATGTTCCCGCCGTCAGAGAGGATGTTGGCAATTCTTTCTCCAGAAGTTTGACGGCTTCTTTCTCAGAAATACCTTACAGATTTTCGCTTCCATCTTGAATTTTAACCAAGGCATTTTCGAAATCTGTAGAATGAACTATATTTTCATCCTTTGCTAGGTATTTTTTCATCTGGGGAAATCGGCTAATGCACTCATCAAAAAAGCACCGAAATTAAGCAATTGACTCTTGTTGAAGTGAACGGGTTACAGTGTCAAGAAGTGAATATTTCGTTAAGCTTTTTGAGTTCCTCTTTTTCCATCCCTGATTCTATAAGTTCAAGAATTTCGTTGTCAAAGTGTTCAAGATGGTTCTCAATTTCGAAAAAGCATTTCAGTGCTTTTGCATCACTTAACCATCTCGTATCATTTCTTCAAATCAATAAAAGTTTTCCAGAATTTTTCAGTTTTCAGCTTACCCATCAGTTGTGAAACTTTCTCTAAAGCAGCCTCGTTGGGTTTGGAAATTTCCGTTATGGCAAGATTAAAACGGTGTGAAGCACAACCAATCAATGGCCTGTCTAATAAATTAACCAGTGCCTTGTTGGTCTCACAATTGACGGCGATTAATGCGACAACATTCGTCGGCTTCCTGTACAGTGTAAGAACCCACTGGGTGTACTCATTAGGATCTCTAGCGGTAAAACTTTCCTATTTTTGTAGTGGGTTAAATCTCGGCAAAAATGATTCTTAACCATCCACGTTTGGAATAATAGCAAATGCCCCTAAGAAGTGGGGAGACTGGGCAGACCAGCCCTCAACGGACAAGGCGAATTTGTCGCGAAGTAAAATGCTAATTTCAGATTCAACTTCTTTGCAGAGGAGCTCCGTATATTCCTTTAACTTTTCATGGAAATCGGCTCTAGGTTTGTATAGGCCCGTGCACGATCGTCTTCAACAAAGCTGAATAGCTTAAGGAAGTCAAAAAATTTTTATGGTAGATACCTTTAGGTCACCGCAAATCACCCAGTTGTGATTAGCGTATTCTAATGCAGATAACAAATGTTGCATATTTCACTCATGTGTACAGAATATCCTTTTGGAACAAATGAAATACCACTCCCAGTAACAACAACTTCTGCACAATGAGTCAAATAAGAGACGCCAATCACCAGACGTATATTCTATACCCATAGCTGTAAAAAACCGTTAATGTTGTTGCAGTAAACAAGAGATTTTTCTTCATTCCATGTCAATGCAAATTCTTACTCGAGGTGTCTATACCAAGTAAACGTTGCCCCAGGTGTCAAAAGGTAATTTTCACAAAAATGACATCCCAAAAACTGTGCTAATTCTTTTGATACGCCCAAATCCCTTGTCAAATCATTTAGTTCACCTTGATTAACTGGTTGAGGAAAAAACTTGTTTCTACAAATTCATCGTAACAATCATCAGAACGTTCTTCTGTTGAACAACACGAGAAACTGGATTCATTCTAGGGCATGTAATCGTGTGGAATAGGAATACCTGGACCATGAGGAACTGGTCTTACGGCCAATGGAACATCTGAACTTGTAACGTGCCGTTTGTGTTTCCTATTTTCCTTTGGATTCCTTAATGAGATCAATATATGGAAAATTCAAGAAATATACCATGTAAATTTGTCATGCAAAAATAGTCGATAACATGAACTTTTCCTTCTCTCCAAACTATATTAACTCCAAATAGTAGACTCAATTGTCTTATTACGCCATCGTCTCAGATTTCAACACAGATCTTAAAGCAAATGTGAGGGGCGAAGACTTTACCCTGGTCCCCAAGATCCATACCGAAATATGATCGATAAACTTTTTCAACAAACGATGTAATTGGCAGCTGGTGATGGGCTAGTGTTAACTTGCCACAAATATAACAAAATTTACTTGGATCATTCTTGCATTTCCTTATCATTCTAAATCAAGCAACTAAGCTTAGTAACATTCATTAACAAGAACTAAACTGAGTAAAAATAACAATATTAGTATAATTTAGACTAAAATTAAACTCTGTCCCAGTTAATAAGTAAAGTTTTATATCAATAATTGAGGTTTTATTATAGCGTAAATACAAATTAGATAGTTTAGGATCTTGTGCATATTATAAAAAATGAAAATCAAAACTTGAAAACTGAAAAGACTATGTATATTTAAAAAAAAGTTATAAATTTTAAAGTTCGACCGGAATTACATTATTATATATATTATATATTATTATATATATTATTATATAAATATTATATATATTATTATATATATATTATTATATATATATTATATTATCTTCGATTTTAATACAATGCCGGACATATTTTTCCCATTCACATGCATCTAGTGGTTGATACAAAACTTGTAATGGTATACAAAACAACTAAATTTATTCTCTTATTCCTGGCGGTACAAAATAGATTACGAAACTGAAATTTGATTACCTAACATGGCCGTTTATGTATGAAAGTCAAGAGTGGCTAAAGCCGTACGTAATGGCGCTGATAGGTAATCAATTGCACTGGAAGGAATACAACAAAACTGATTATAACACCTAGAGGGAGCATCTGCAGGATTATCCTGTGATGACACCCACTTTACAGACAATTGTTTAATAAAAATTAACAAATTTAATGAGATTAAGTATTCAAAATTCGAGTATTGCACTATTTTATATTTCATAGCAGCAAAATATAATGGCCCCGAGTCCGTATACAGAGCCTATTAATTGCCAACTATACCCGAGATGTCCAAGTGCCTTCTCTTTGACTACTAGAAATATTTGACCAATTCATAGAAAGTATAGTTCCAATCATTAGTTCTTTCGTTGATGTTAAAGATAGGCGAGAGTTATCGAGATCAAACATAAATCCAAGAACTTTCAGCACTTTTTACTTGTGTTTTTTTGAGATTTCTCCTCTTGAAAGATAATTCCATAACTTTCTAAGAACAGTAGATAAGAAACAATATAACTAAATTGTGATATGTGGAAGACTAATACTATGTTATCAATATGACCCTAGGCCATCGAGCAAATGTCCTTAAGTGGAGCAAGTAAGTAATTAAGGAATATTTGGCATAAATATGGGGATATCTCGCTAATCCCATAGGCAACTTATTAAACCGATATCTGGAGCCGTCTGGCTCAAGAAAACAAGTTTTGTACTTCTGATCAGCTTGTAGATCGAGATGATATAACTTTAAGTCTAAAGACAACATTACATTATTCTTAGGAGACTGAAAACGACGAACAACTTTAGTAAAAGGCGGCAGATAAAGCTTAGGGTGAAGCGAGTATGTGGTAAATGGGCTGAGGTCAATGACGAGCCGTATCTTTGAACGTGTTTTTGGGACTGCAAAGCAGCTTAAGCAGAATGGTGAGCGGGGCGACTTCTCTATAATGTTGTCTTCTAAGAGTGCTGAGATGTTAGCCATGATATGATCATTTATGAGAGGAGAGAAACGTCGCGGCTTCTTTACTACGTAAGGAACAAATTTGGAGAGTGTGATAAACGTTTGGCGAATAGAGTTGAGTCGGGTTGGTAAAGCGGAAACTTATCTGGTGCTGCTCCTTCTTCCAATAAGACTGGATCATCGGATATACCATGCGGGAAATCCATATGAAGTGAGCCCAAGCTTATATCAAGCTCGTGATCTTCATTCTGATTTTCTTCCTCTTCCGATTGTTCTCCATTTTCTAAGCGTAGGTTATGACGCATAAGAAATTGTGCTAGTTGTTTGAGAATAATGCGTTCCGGTAGATGCGACAATCGTACGTAGTAGTCCAAGAAACCTCTTTGTGCCGACTCAGGTAATTGTATTGCCCAATCATTTACGTGTTGTAACAAGTCTATATCGATTATGGGAGACAGTTGTGAAGCTTCTTCTGATAAGAGAGTCACAGTGGAAATCGAGAGCTAAGTTGAAAACGAGAGGTCTATCACCGGTGCCAAAGGAGATGAGGGAATATCCTCCACAAAATCTGAGTCTGGAGCAAGAATTGTACTTAAAGAACTATTTAACCACGTGGACTCGCGGCCCGGAATTTCCCCGGACTTACTGGGCCTTCAAAGAACGATAAATCAAATGTAGATACAGAAGGTGAGAGTAGGGAGCTAATTCTTGGAGGTTGTAGCTGACAGTTTGTTTTTGCAGGGCTGCTGCTTACGTTTCTTCTTACTGTGCTGCTGGACGGTTGGAGGCTGGGGAAATGATCAATGCCGAGTTTGAGGAGATTGACGTCATTTGAGGCGGCAATGGTATAGTCCCACCCATAACGTTGAGCGGACAGGAGTATTCGTATCCTGTAGGAAAATGTCTCTGCGATTATCGGCGTCGAGTTTTTGAAAGTCTCGCATGAGGTTGTATAAGAGCTGGATTTCTTGACGGTCGCGTCCTCTGCGGGTATCAAATAATTGTTCAACAACATATATATATATATATATATATATATATATATATACAGGCCTAAAATGAACTCTTCAGAATAACTTCGACACTCCACTAAGAGAAATTGGCTACAAAATTTAATTCTGGAGTGTTCTATCTGTACAGAACTACATTTACAGTGTACTGTGTGTACTGAATGTTTGTTTAGAGAAAACGCAATGTTAATATTTATTACAAGAATTCTGGAATTATGCCAATAATTCCTAATTTCAATTCCCGGGATCTCGCAGCGTTTAATCCCGGTATTTCCCTCCCGGAAAATGTATGAAAATCCCGGGATTGCAATCCCTACTTGTGACATCGTTTTTACTCCCTTCAGAAAATTGAACTCCCTGATCTGGTATATTTTCTGATAAGCAAATGCAATTGATCTAGGAATTACAAACCATATCATATTATATTGAAAAATAACATTTCACAATCATTAAGATAATGAGCAGCATTTAATGAGCGTCGTGGCAGAGCAAATTTAGGACATACTTAATTATGAACAGTAAACGCATTATTTCAAGCATTTAAATTTGTTAAGAAAGAAAAACACAAGAAAAACAGATCTTCGTAAAAAATCAATTAACTTGATAACCATGGACTAACTATCATTGTTAGTCGCATTTAGTAAAAATTTTGTCTTTTTTATGCAAAAACAAAATGTTGAATTCAAATTATGATATCGTAGCAATAATAACCTACATAAAAAAGTGTGAAAATTCACCAGTAGTAAGATAATTTGCAGCCCTTAACGAGAATTGGGGATATGACAGGCTATATAGTAATCATTGGGGAATGACATGTGAGATTAAATAGTGTGTACAAGAAAATAGATTTCAATTTAAAGCAACATAAGTATTTATTAACAGATTAACAAATAACTTATTTGAATATGCACCACAGTTTACAATTTCACGAGTGTCAGAACGCAGACGTTGAAAGTTCATTAGTTAGCGAACTCCGTCGAATACTAGTCAAGTAGTCGTCAAGAAAATGATTGACATCATTTCTGTTTTCAAAATATGAATTATTTTTCCATATTTGTTCCATATTTCTAAACACAAAGCGGTCTATTAGCGGTGGCTGTTTGATCCAGGTTAAGTTGTGTTCTTTAAAGAAGTTTTGAACGGCGGTTGATACGTGCGGCCTTAATTGTCATGTATGATACTGAGTCCAAAAGTTGAACGAAACTTGTCCCGAATTTCTGCCAAAAATTGGATGTATGCGTTATAATCAATGGTTTCACTTCTTAAAACACTTTGAAATGGATTTGACCTCGAAAGTTCATAACAACAGCAATATGAAACTTGTTCTCCGAAACGTTGTGCGATGACAAGTGTGGTCGGTCTCACCCAGGCTCTGCAGTTCCTCCTAATGCATAAAACCATTTTCATCTATAACTATGATGTTACCATGGAGCGTTTCAAGTAGTGTCTTACCCATAATTATTCCTGATTGTTTGTTGGCATCACTTAGCTTGTGTGGAACCCATTTTGCCATGACAGAATTTTTTTCCAAGATTTTCTTTTAAAATACGTCTCACTGATCTGTATCCTAGGCCAGTTAAACGTTCCAATTGTGATGTTGGTAAATGGGTATTGGCTTCGAACAAATTCTTTATTTTTTCAATGTTTTCATCTCATCTGGATGAAAGTGAGCGGCCAGAACCTATAGTTCTGCTTCAGGTTTGCCGTTTACCGGTTCTGAACTCACTTACATTACGGCACATATGTTTACTGCAAATATTGTCATGTCCCCAAACTTTAATTAGTTCTTTGTATATTTTTGATAAACTTTCTCCTAATTGACACCTTGTTTGAATGTAAAAGTTTATTAACTCAGTGGAGGGTTTCATGTTCTGTATAAATTTTTACTTAAAAATTTTGGTATGATATCTATGAAAAAATTCACGAACCTATGAAAATAGTATTACATAATTTAACGTAGACTGGCATTTTTTTGCCTCACCCTATACATTATTTAAGATTAACAACATGTGAAACTAGACCCAAGTATTCAACTTATATTTAATTGTTTCAATGGCACAATATTGACACACACTTTCATAAACAATCCGATTCAGATTTACAATAATTAGAAACAGTTCAACTACCGGAGCAGGAACCTACGCACTGATATATGGGAACAATTGTGTTTTAACACACATTGCACAGCACAACTTTGCCAATATTTTAATTAGTATATCATTTTTGGATAAAATGATGTAATTCGGTTTGGCCTGAATCAGTCTCTTCCTATGTTCAGAGTCAGGGCCCAGTCAGGCCCATTCCGAATTCTGCTAATTAGTAATTAACTTTATTAAAACAACTTCAGCATGGATTATGTATACTATTTATCTAATTTGTTAAGCGAACTGCGCAATTATGTATGTACCAGAGATATTACTACAAACGGACCTCGTTTCATCATTACAGCCGTGTTGCTTTGTGGATGCGGCCAGCCTGTAGTGTTTTGCTCGATACTAATTAATTTCTGAAAATCTCAAATTTTCAAGTTTCATGTCTTATACACCCAAGAAAGATGCTAGAAAAATATTTGATTTGAATTGTGCAAAGGAGAGAATAGATAGTCAGCCTATTGATTTCAGTAATCTTGGTAAGTTGTAACCAATGAAATTCATATCTAAAGTGTCTCATGTGATATTTTATCACTGCGCAAATTTTGGGGATCATATTCATAGTCATTTGGAAAAAATGCTAAAAACATTTGTCGCATCGCAACTCTCATTAACGAATTTTTTTAATTAACACGAAGCTAGATATTAATAGTTTTCAGATTCATGAAGTTCTTAGTTTACTTTATACATATACCGTTTAATTACAAAAAATTTGATTCTCATGTTGCAATTACCATGGCCTTACATTGTAACAAGCTCACTCAACTTTAGTGAAATTTTGAAATTCAATAAAATATTCGGCTTATTATAACAGGTCAGAACCCTACTTTGGCTAATGGTTTTCCATCTAATATTTTTATGGTTTTTCTTCACAGGTTATTGTGCTTTTCAATTAGACTGATTAATTTTCTGAAGACTTCGTTATCGTTGTCAGTTATGTACAGCACTTCTTGCTGTACTTTACGTGTTCTTATACGTTTTCCATTTACTAATATTGTTTGCACTCTTGCTGCTGGATTCAAACAACCTGATCTTAGCTGAATTCAAAGAGTTTAGCTGGATTTCATTTTTAAGATCTGAAATCAGATAAGTCAACCATCAAATACGTTTTGCTTTGTGAATTTAAAATTCATTTACTTTGCAATTTCCTATTCTATTATCTTTTAAATTCGAAATGATAGTTTGCAATTGATTCTCAACGTTCTGTTCTATAGACAATTGGAACTATTTAACTATTTTTGCATCTTATCTAGTGAGTCAAGTTTACTGCACCTTATTATGCGTTGTAAAAATGTTTTCGCATTAAATAATGCAGTAAGTCTAATATAGTTTGAAGG
Source organism: Hofstenia miamia (assembly GCA_900660155.1). Lineage (NCBI taxonomy): Eukaryota > Metazoa > Xenacoelomorpha > Acoela > Hofsteniidae > Hofstenia > Hofstenia miamia. The sequence continues at coordinate 1,023,257 of CABFPE010000096.1, forward strand.
TGTCAGTTCTCCTTATAGTTTATCAATGAAAGTTTTGGTCGATAAAGAATTTCCTAGGCTTCGTCGACTTTTTTGCTTTTGACTATATTTATTATTATTAGCTTTATTCACCACTTTATGCATATACATGAATATATATATATATATATATATATATATATA
>CABFPE010000096.1:1023497-1043559 GCA_900660155.1 Hofstenia miamia
TATATATATATATATATATATATATATATACTGGCGCTGGGTGTATGGGTTTTTTCGTTTTGTACTCAGCGCCAGTTTCGAGCAAAAACCCCTGTACCCAGCGCCAGGTGACCATGTGAGGCCTAAAAAATTACCCTAATTTTTTTGATAGATCTGTTAATGAGAACCCTATATGATATTATGTACAAAAAATTGGGCTCGAACTCGGACTTATATACCCAGTGTCAGAAAGTGTACTGGGGCCAGTAAATATTTCCTGAAAAATTGCCAGCGCCAATATATGTGTATATGTATAAACAATATATACAATTTAAGCAACATATTCAAACACGAGCTACACACAGGCTGAAATATGCTACAACTACTATTTATAAATGATGAAAAATTCGTCACCAATTTGTAAATGTAGTCCTTGAAAATTCGTATAATAATAAGTATTTAAGGTTCTTTCCCAATGTTTCGATCTATTTTTTTCCAAAACTATGAAGAGTAATAAATCTCGTGTCGGGTTACATAAGAAATGTGTAAACAAAAGATATCATTTTGCAACGTGGATTAAACAAAAACAGCTACGTTTCTATTAAAATGTGGACATTACCGTTGCATTCACAATGAAATATTGCATTTAACCGATTCACAAACTACAACGCGAATCCATCAAATGCAGCCGCGTTTATTTATCTTGCCATAAATATACATATACCACCTTAATGTAATACTAAAAACTGCATGTTGCATCAATTATATTGACGGGATTGGTAAACTTATTTAAATTGGTGATTTTATAAAATATTTCATATTAAGGTTAGCAGTCTTGGACTACTGATGGTTTTGTCAAGCAGGGTATTAAACTATTAAGTGCACTATTATTTTTTAGGTAACAATTTTTCAATATTATTCCCAAATTGTAATAATTGCATTTTATTTTATATCGGATATTCAAGTTGTAAATAAATATTTTGAAATATTAATTTCACACAATTCCACCAATTTCACTCGAAAATGATATGTAATTCAGTAGACTCACACCAAAACTGTAATTTGGAGTTGGGTACATTAAATATAAATTTTAGCAAACACTGAGAAAAATGCATTTATAATTTAGGGATAACGATATTTCCGTATATGATCGAATTATTAAATCTATTTTTTCTACTAGGTTTTCGAAAATAATATCAGCCACTCTATACACAAAAATGAATTTTGTGATAAATATAATGAATTAGTTTTCTTCATAGTATGAAAAAATGGGACAATCGAAAACGTCCATTTTTCACTTATTTTGGTGCACATTTTTTTAAAAAATTTACTTTAGTAAACTACTAACAAATACTTTGCTAAAAAATTTTAGAAATACTTTTTCTTATATTATTGTTTTAGTTTGCTACATTTCAATTTCTTTGGTGTTTGTGGAACATCTACTTAGCTGCTGTTTTTCTAAATGCACCAATATTAAACCGGGTTAGTTTTTCACTCGTATTATTTACACTACCTGCAAGTATGCAAATTTCTGAATATTATCATAATCTCGTCGCCTTTAACTTCTTTGTACATAATGTCATTTAAATTTCGCTTTTATACTTTTTTATTTTGATTGCTAGGGCTTCATAGTACAGACGGTTGGTTTTCTCACTCAATAAAATTTTATTCGACAGTTTAAAAGCTGTGAAACTGTATCAAATAGTTTTAATGTAATTTTCTTTTGTTTAGGATGGACACACATTTTTCGTATAATGTAGTTTATGCGAATTTCGCCAAATCGAAATTCACGGGATCCTAATTTATTACCGTAATCTATGTTAGCCACACATTGTACTAACGGGCCAAAATTAGCTTCCTTTCGTATAAAAAACTAAAAAATATTGTAGTTCATCAGGTTTTTTTACCGTATTAAGTATGTGTTCCATTATTATCTAGCATATGCTTCCGGGTATGCAGCATAGTTATAGAACGAATTGGGCTGAGCTATTTAATTCCAAATCTTGTTGAAGATAGTAATTTTTCTCTATATTTACTGGTGCATTTCATATACATGTTGATGAAATTTCTTGAATGTAAACGTTAAATAAAATAAAATCATTACAAATCAAGCTATTTTTATACATTGCAATTCAGTACTCCATGATTTTAAATATAATAGATTCTCGGTGCTACCAAAGGTTATTGCGCCCAGATTTGCTATTTAGTACTTTTATCCTCTGGTCAGTCTTGGTCCCCTTTGAATCACTTTTTTATTAAAATTGCCTAAAGTCGCTTTCTGCTCACTTTTTTCTAGTCACACAGCACACATGCTCATACAATAAATATTGCATTGTAGCTTTAAAATATGACACTGCGCGCAATGCATGTATTTAGAATCTCGTAATGAAGGAACATAGTCTTCAATAAGTCTTCAATAGCTTTATTTGTTTACCTGCTATCCATGCATATTTACAAATCTGCAAACATATATACACAATATTTACAATATACATATATACATATTTACAAATTAATAATACATACAAAAAGCAGGATACTTAAAAATAAACTAAGCTACAAATTAAAATAAGTTAAAAATGCACAATTACGACTTGATAAGAAAATTAAAATAATTACTACACTAAATATATGCATTTAATTTTTTTGATGACCTTAATAGGTATTGATTAGATAGGAGGTTATGCTTTAAAATTCGCTTAAACGTGTTTAGTGTTGAAGCACAACGAATGTTCTGAGTTATGGAATTTATTCCATAATCGGCAGGTGGTGACAGTGTATGAGAATTGCCAGTATTTGCTTTTAATTAAAATTTTATTAAGGCTTTTGTTACTTCTCATGTTCCAGCTGACGTATTGTTCCAGAAATATTGTGCTTTTAGTAAGTTTGCGACTATATTTATACATATTTACAAGACTTGCATAAGTAGTGAAATACTTTGGTGAAAGCATGCCTATTTCTTTTAACTTACTACCTGCTTCCTGCTTATTAATAGAATACATCGTGGCTAAAGACCAGTTAAATGCTACATTTAGAGGCTCTGATTCTACAGTTGTAATGTTGTTTAGCAAAATGCATGCATACTTATAATGACTGCCCACCACTGCTTCAATCAGGGCCTTGCCTCTTACTACGTGCCGTATTTGACGAAGACTCTGGATGCCTGCTACCATTCTTTTTATTTTTTCACTGATGAAAGCTTTAAATGTTAATTTGCTATCGATCTCGACTCCCAAATATTTTACAGACTGTGCTGGCTTTATTGGTGGAGATTCCTTTCCTGTACTTAGTTCGATCTTATTTGTAAAAATTTTTGCCTCATTTGGTGTAATTATAAACTGCGTTTTTTGAATATTCATTGTTAATTTATTGATCTTAAAATATTTTCTTATGCTTTCATAATTATCTTCTAATTGGTGAGTAGCAATAATAGGGCTAATATGAGTGTCAACCAAGCATATATCATCAGCATATTGTATTATATTACAATTTACATGTCTGTTGATGTCATTTACGTAGAGGTTAAAAAGGATGGGCCCCAGCACTGTTCCCTGTGGAACTCCTTTAGTCGTGGTATATTCAGAAAATATATTTTCTATTTTGACTCGTTGCTTCCTTCCGCTTAAAAAGCTATTAATCATTTGCCTTGCTGGTACTGTAAATCCGTAATTTCTTAATTTCTTGTCCATAATTTGAAAATCTAGGCTATTAAATGCCTTACTAAGGTCAAGCAAAGCAATGCTGCTGCTTACACCTTGGTTCAAATTGAAACGGATTCCTTCAAGTAGGTTGAGAATGGCATCAGCTGCACTGAATACCTCCCGAAAACCGAATTGTTTAGATGCTAGAATGTTCTGCTCGTTTAAATATGTTGTTATCTGCTGATACAGCATCCTCTCAAATATTTTTGCAAAGGGATTTGTAACCGCAATAGGTCTATAATTAACGCATTTCATTGGGTCTCCCTTCTTGAAAATTGGGGTTCTGTCAATCTTCTTCAGTATGTCTGGAAAACTCGAACTACGTATTGCAAAATTATAACCAAACCAAAGAGGCTTAATGAACTGGTCTGTGATTTTTTATAATGAAGCCTGGTATATTACAACTGCCACTTGAGATGCTAGTGTCTAACTTGGACACTATCTGAATTAACTTAGTTTTGTTAATATATTAAAATGAAAAATTACGGCTCAATGACTTAATCTCACTTTCGTAGGGAATTTCTTCTCCTTTATACGTTCCTAACTCTTTGAATGTCTGATTTAATTCGTTAGCAATTGCTCTGTTGTCAGTTAATATTTGATTCTTAACTTTGATTTCAACGATTTTACTAGAAAGCCCACTTTCTTGGTTTAGATATTTTCTTATAAATTTCCACTTTTGCTTAGCCTGATCTAGTTTCTCATAGAAATGCTTAGCATTTGACTTACTTTGGGAATTTTTTAGACTGAGTAATTTTTGCTTAATATTTTTAAAGTAGCTGATGTTCGCATCAGATCGATCTAACAGCAAATTCTCCCAAGCCTTCCGTTTTTCCGCTTCTAAATTCTTAATATTTGCACTTTTTGCTCTATTCGGTTCCCCAATTTTAACGTATTTCAATTTGAATGGTGCTATTTTATTCAGACAGTTCACAATTTCATGCAATATGAAAGTAAACATTGCTTTAGAATCATTCAACGTATAAATGTAGTCCCATGACACATTCTGTAACATTTGATTGAAGGAGTTCTTATCAAACGCCCTAAAGCTACGAGCATAAACCCTTTTCCTTTTGTTATTATGGCCTATATTATCTAGAATGTAAACACATAGATTATGATCTGAAAACGAGTTATATACAAATGTTGTGAACTTTGAAACTTCTAAATTTGTCAGAAAGTAATCGATCAAAGATGCATCCCTCGTTGGGATCTTATCATTGACAAGGTTTAACTGAGTTAATTCACAAAGATGTTCAATTTTCGGCGATTCCAAACGCGAGAGGTAATTTATATTGAAATCACCTAAGACAAAAATATCTTTACCGTACTGCATTGCATTTTGGATTTCCAGCACCTTGTAGTCAATAAATTCTTTGCTGTATCGTTTTTTTGGAGAGTAGCACACATTAATTTGCCTTGTTGCTGATCTTGGGTTCTTGCATTTTCCTATTTCTAGCCAAATACTCTCAAATTTGTCATGGCTTTGTTCAATAAATTCTAGTCTTTTTGGTTTTAGGAATATTGGTATTAAGACCATGAGGCCACCTCCTCTAGTTCCTCTAGTTTTGTAGAAACTTAAATGACTATTTTTATTGAAATTGAAAAAGTCAGTCTCTGTATTCAGCCAGGTCTCAGTGAAGGCATATATCGTATTGCTATCAAGCATATCAAAAATTTCCTTTATGTGATTCCTTTTTGCAGCAATACTTCTGGTATTTAAATAAACTAGCTTTAGACGGTCCTTAAAACGTTTTAATTTTAAATAACTATATCGGACTGTAACAGATTTTTTTTAGTGGTTGTGAAGTATGTACAAAATAATAACCCTTGTCTTGCCCACTAATCAATAACAATAACATCAACAGTAATAATGTGTACCTTATTTTAACTTTAGAGTTGCATGTTAGCTTTGCATTCATTTTCTTGATCTTCAATTGTAGACTTACATATTTCCTTTTTGCTATTTTAGACAACATAACTTAAGTTAGTTTTTGTAGAAGTCTTTATGAGTAGTTTCAGGTCATCATTTGCAGTAATACTTGAATGTCTACTCTTGACTGCTTCAGTGTAAGAATAATTTGGCCTTATTGTTTTTCTTTGAGATTGATTAGTATAGTGACCAAAGTTTAGCCTGAACTTCTTTATGACAACAGAGAGACCGATGCGGGAGAGATGTATTCCATCATATGTGAGTAGCTTCGAATCTATAATTTTTTCTTTTTCGATAAAATCCTCAAACACTTTTATCAGTCCTAGATTGTTGTCTTCAAGACAAATTGAAGCTAGTATATTGTTGCACTTCTTAATGATTTTATTTAAATGCATTTTCTTATACTTTGTTATTGGTGTAACTTCCATCAATAGAACTTTCTTTGGTTGAAACTTTATGTTAATAATATCCACTAATTCTGTTACTTCCGTTTGGAATTTTGTTAAATTAGTATCACTTTCTGAGGATAATACATCAATCAGAACAGTATTTATCACTATTTGATTAATGTTTAGCTTTGGGTACTTCTCCACTATTTTTATAAGATTTGAGGTGTTTTTCCCATTATACGAATGTATACAACATTTTTCACTTCTGTGGTCTAGCATATTTCAATATTGAATTGCCAATGATAAATATTGACGTGTTTTCTTCTATGTCCTTTATTTCTTTCCTTACAAATTCAGGCGATTGTTGAACTGAATTGTTGCCTACTTGACAAGTAATTGTTTCAATGTTTTCTTGTGACGGCTTTGGTGTTTTACAACTATTGTCGTCTATTTTATCATATTGCCCGCCAAAGTTTGAAATTTTGAATAACGTGTATAGCGCTTCTTCGGATTCTTCTTTATTTAACTTAGCAAAAAGCTGATGAAGACTGGTTTTTGACTTTGAAATTACATACGATTTGCTTCATCTTCTACTGTAATACCCTTGAAAATATCATTTTTCAATTTTTCAGAGAGCGAAGTTGATAACCAACCAACACTATCGTGTCCCATAATAATAATAATAATAAAAATAATAAAATAATAATAATAATAATAATAATAATAATAATAATAATAATAATAATGGGCCCTAGTGGCCAAGGGGTAAAAGGCTAGACTGGAACCGCGAGGACCCAAGTTAGAGGCCGACCCCTGACTCTATCTTTAATGAAAGGGCAACGAAAAGAAAAGGTCCTCAGTCCCCGGAAGGCCTTAAAAGGTCAGAGGGTGCGAAGAATCTCCGGTAAACATGCGGACTCTACAATCAGGAGTGTGGACTCGAGAAGTGGCAGCATAGGATCCACACAGACTAATGAACAACGGCACAATTGGACAGATTAGCAGAACAGGATAGCATTGGTGTGTTACAGAAGAAGCAGACCAGATGAGAGAAGTTATAGGAAGAGAATGTTGGAAGAATGGAAAAAAGAAGAAACAGGATTAAAAGTTACAGAGCAGAGGCTTGCAGATGAGAATAAGGGAAAAAGAAGAGCTGAACAGACGAAGCAAAAGAAAAATGAAGTGGCAGATGTAGTAGCAGAAATAGTGGTAGAAACAGCAGAAACACCAGCTGTAGAAACAGAGGCAGCAATCAAGGAAAGCATGAAGAAAGAAATAGAAGACAGAAGTAGGTTGCCAGTCCCAAGAGGCATTAAGAGAAGCAAGTTAGCAGTAGACAGCAAAATTTAACCAAGTTTTAGAAGGATAGATGCTAAGAATGTAACATAAATGAACAGGTTAGTGTATGCAGGCGCATGGGAGGTGCTGAAGAATGTATGCATGGACATAAAGAAGAAAAGACGACAAGAAGAGAAGGGAGACAGAAAGCCAGCATGGAAGAGAAGAATTGAGAATAAAGTGGCAAAGATTAGGCAGCAAATAGGGAAGATCAGGACAAGTAAGGCGGTACAGGACAGGTGCAGGGTAGGTAACAGGAAGACTTTAGAAACTGCAAGAGAAGAGCTTAAGCAGAGATTAGTTGCAGAAGCTGAGAAAATATAGGGCAAGTGCAAACAAGAGACAATATGAAGTTTGAGACCCAAGAAGGACGATTCTAATAAGCACTAAATGCAGCCGAAAAGGCTACAGCTAGAGCAGGCAAGGATGCAGTAAGGTGGCAGACTGAGATAGACGGGCACAGGTTGAGGTTTAGGCGAGGCATATTCCAGGGAGACAGCTTAGCGCCACTACTGTTTTTAGTTAGCTTAATCCCTATCACAGAAAAATTAAACGAGACCGGCATAGGGTATAAGTTAGAGACGAATGGTAGAGCAGTGAATCACCTGTGGTACATGGATGACCTGAAGATGTATGCTAGTTCAAGGAGTTGCAGAAGCAAGTGGAAACATTGGAGAAGGCAAGCAGAGATTCAGGGTTAGAATTTGGATTAGGAAAGTGTGCGGCAGTGACAATGACTAGAGATAAGTGTATTGATAGGGATAGTTTGAGGAAGAGCAGTGGGGATAAGATCGAGGAAGTCAAAGAGGTGTACAAGTACTTAGGAGTGATAGAGAGGGACAAAACAGATCATGAGGAAATGAAGACGAAGCTAAGAAAAGAATACAAAGCGCAAGAAAGCAAAGAGACGATTAATGTGCAAGCAGAAGCACTGGGATTAAAAGAATATGTAGCAAAGCGACCTAAAGATCACTACTGAAGGTCCGTACCTAGTTAAGGAAGATAAGAACAGATGACGAGGGAGAAATGTATACCAGCCTATTGTAAAAGCAGAGAAACAAACAATGCACCAGTGCTGATATATTCGGCAGGAATAGTTAGATGGAACAAGAATGAACTCGGGCAGCTAGACAGGAGACAAGGAAGATACTTGCAGCAGAGAGCGCTTTCAACTTAAATGGAGATGTTGATAGGTTGTACATCGCAAGGCATAAAGAAGGCAAAGGGCTGCTAAGTATGGAGGAACTCTAGAAGCAAAAGCACTAAGGCTAAGGGAATACGTAGATCGCAACCTAGAGGGTCGCTACTGGAGGTCACTAAGGAGTTAAGGAAGATAAGAACTGAGAGTAAAGGAAAGACAGCATACCCGCGTAGGATGGAATTAGAGAGAGGCAATGCATGGAGAATACTGGAGGAACACGCAAAAATGTGACAGAGAAGAAAGCAGCAAGTGGTTAAAGAAGGCAGGACTAAAAAGAGAAACAGAAGCACTGATAATTGCAAACACAGGAGCAAGCAAAAAGAACAAACTGGGTGAAGCAGCATATAGATAGAAGAATGGAAGTAATTGATAAGTGTAGGCTATGTAAGAGTTTGGATTTAGGCATGGCTACTCCACCATTGATGCATTAGTTGGCATATCTAAGAATATTCGATTGATAATCAATAATAACATGTGTGCAGCTGTGGCCTCCCTAGATTGAGCAAGGCATTCGACAGAAGGGTTCATGCAGTATTGCAGCAAAGGCTAAGAGCAATTGGATTGATACTTACGCAATAGCTATGATAAATAGTGTTCTTACAAATCGGAAACATCGGGTGAAGATTGGCAATGTATTTTCAGAATATATGCAATCTTTAAAAGGGGTCCCACAGGGTACTGTTTTCGGACCCATCTTATTCACTATATCCATAAATGATATTTTGAATCATATTATAATCAGGTGATATCTATCAATATGCAGACGACACATACATAGTTACTAAGCACAAGAATCCGCATAGGGCTGCAGAGTAACTAAAAACAACATTGAGCAACTAAAAATATATTTTAACCAAAGTAAATTAACAATTAATATTTTCCCCAATTTCTTTAAGACACATTTCCAACAAGATTGAACTCCAACTAGGATCTCAGAGCATTAAGCAAACCACAAACATAAAATACTTAGGTGTTGATATTGACAATAAACTTGAATATGAATCATTTATAAACAGTAAATTTCGAAAAAGCACATAACGCAGAACACCCAAATGATCCATTCCTTTGTCCTGTGTCATTTTACATATGCATGCGTTCTTTTTACGAACCTTACAATAAGGCAAAGTGAACGCATAAATAAAACATTCAACTGGTGTATTAGAGCTTTTTGCACTATTTGCAAACAAGAAGTTTGCAATAAGTTACAGGAAGTCCAAGTTCTTTCACCTACGTACCATAGAATTTTTGCAAGCTTGACGTTGTTTTTTAAACATGTTACTAATTCGGTGCACACACGAAAATTTCTTGAATAGTAACATCAAATTTAACTCCAGAACACGTGCAGGCATTTTCAAGATAGCAAATAAATCAGATGCATGGAATAATTCGTTTACACATGCAACAAGTCTGTTATGGAATAACTTATCTTCTTCCATTAGATGTGCTGAAAACCTTAGAAAATTTAAGCGAATGTTAATGTACAATTTACTTTCACAGCAAAAAATTATTGGTTTATTAAAAATACTAAACGGATTCAAAATGTATGCATAGCGAACTGTAAAATTTTTGTTTGATTGTTAGTTTAACTTTCAAATTCAAATTTTGTAAGCTATTTATTTCAATAGAAATAAAGCTTAATTAGACTTAATAATCTTTATTAAGGCGCAAAGGCAAACAATGAATCAGTCAAATGAATAAGAATCAAGTAGAGCAGATGGACAAGTAAGTAAAGGAAGAGAAAGGATCAGCGAAGAGGAAAGACCGCAGAGATTTCTTGAAGAGCGGGGCATGAAAAAAGTCAATAACAGCTGGAGGTTTAAAAGTCAGGAGGAAATTAGCCGAAGCACAAACACGATTAAAAAATTAGTGAAGGGTTCGATGTTTCTTGAAAATCAAGGATTAAAATTTCGAGTTAGTAAACAATTGAAGAGGAGATCACAGGCATGAAAGTGACGTGGCAGTGGGAGAGTCGAGAATTTGAGCAGACCTTTTTGCATGATAATGGAGAAAGCCATTTAAAAACGCGTTTCTTGAACCTTTTCATGGAGTGGAACAAGCCACGAGACGACCACTAACAGGGAAAGGCATAGAAGAATAGCACAAAAAATGGACTTGAATAACGAGTTTCGCAGCAGATGAGGTATTAAAAGGAACATTACGAATGATGCAAACAGTGCGGAATTAGCTTTACGGAGACGCAAGGATACATGTCCAGTCTACTTTAAGGTGGCAGCAAGTTGAACTCCAAGATGAGTATAACAAGGATACAATTTCATTGGGAGAGGTAGAAGTAAAACAAATCCAATGTCATCGACATACAGTCAGAAGGACGAGTTGAGAACAGATTGACGGAGGTCGTTAGTGGCAACAAGGAAGAAAAGATCATCACCCACAGAACCTTGAGGGACGCCACTGGCTACAAAAGCAGAGGACAAAATTGATTAATTGATCTGGACACATAGACGACGGTTGGTTAGATAAGACTGGAAAATTGATGAACTCATCAATAAAGCTAAATAAACGCAACTTGTCAAGCAGAATAGAATGAGGGAGCCGATCAAAACTTTAGAAATGCCAAGAAAGATAATGCAACCAGGATCATTACGATCGGATTGAAGATAGCAGTTTTGGATTAGATTGAGCAAGTTGGTGATGGTAGAACAACCTGGAAGGTTTCCATACTAAGACGGCGAGATCAGATGACGAATTTTTGGGAACACAATGAAAAACCAGGCGATCAAAGATTATTGATAACCGACAAGGAATAGCTATTTGGGCGATAATAGGTGACCTTCATAAATTTTGAAGGAAACGTTTAGAAATGGAAAGGCAATCTTCAAAATTCCTAATTTAAAACACTGGGCCTCGCCATTCTTCCTCGATTTTTAGCCACAGATCCACTTGAAATTCTTTATTTCTTGAATACAGTCTCTTCTATATACAAAATTACTTGTTCACTTTTTTCTTAAATACCAATCCTGAATTTGACACAAATTTTTTCAGCCCACACATTGAAACCTCAATCAGCGGTAGCTGATCACATCTTTCAATAGAAATTTGTGGGCCATTGAATTGCTATATTTTACAATTAGTAGTACAAATTCCCTTTGTTTGTTATTTTTATAACAAAACTTTTTAATTGTTTTTTAAGATAACCAAATTTCAAAATTCGGGTAAGGTTTGAAAATCTTAACCCGAATACAAGTATGGTTTACAAACTTCAAAGCAATTGTATAACATTTTATCAATGAATTGTTTTTCAGCTTCTCAGTTTGCATATGATTTCTATCAAATTTTGTCAAAGCCTGCATGCTTTAAAATTGATGTTTTAAGACTGGCAGATAAAAAACAGTTTTGAACATTGTAAAAAACAAATGTTTTTAATTTGGTTGAAAACCAAATGCTAGACGGGGAATCAATATTCTAAAGGATTACTGCTTTATTGAATGACGTACTTGAATTGTGGAAGCAGCTTGTGAAATAGCTCCTCCAGAAAACCAAATGGCTTCGGCGCATTGTGTGAATCAATCAATGACTCTTGTGTTGTTGATTGCAAATTTATTGGACCACTGCTAAAGTTATCTCCTCTTGAGGTGACTGATGTCCTCAATTATTGTAGAGAACAAGATCCCTAGTGTATTTTTGAAAATTTTGACAGGAAAAGCCTCTATTTTAACATTCTGGGTGTCCGCGTTGCCTGCAAACTGTCTAGAACTGCTTGGAAATTCGAAGTTACTTTCTTGAACTGTCTGGAAATGTTATTTTATTGCATCCAATTCTTGTCGTGTTTAAGTGTATTACTCCTTGCTGTTGCAGCAGCTTATCTTGACTTCATGTATATGTCCCTGTTAGTTTAATACATATTTGAAAGTGACTGCATCAGATATTGTCAGTGTTTCGGATTGAAATGTCAATTCAGAACAATTCCCTTTTAGCGCATTTTTCTAAACCTTAATGACGAAATCACTCAATGATTTATTTATTGTCCAGCAAATGCTTTAACCCAAATGTTCCCAACGACTTTCTATTATGACAATTTATCAAAATTTAAACTAAAAACTATATACTTCGTGTTAAAACATATGAATCAAGAAAGTTTTTGCATTTAGTTTGCAATTAGGGGTTTTAGGGCTGGGAGACATTTCATCAAATGGAAATATATGCATCCATTCGTAGAAAATGTAGAAATTGAACATATATTTTTAATTAATAATTTTGTACAAGACGAATGTCATGTAAATAAGGATTACATGCAATATAGTATTTAGCATTTTATAAATTTTGACATCTAACCATCAAATGCTGCTAACGCAAGAGTATAAATCTTTATTTTGAGATTTGTTTCTGGCTTTCTACTGTAAATGTTTATACTATATAATTGTAAATATGTTGTGATAATGTATCTAAAATCCAATAAATCGAAATCATCACTGGACATTAGGATTATGTTCCTGACCAACATTTAAAATTGCAGTAATAATTCCATTGTATTGCAATCTTGTTAAGCACATCATGTTATCAAAACCTATATCAATATTTCCACCAAGCTTTTTCTTCATCACTTTTGTATTCCAATTTGTCTTTCCAATTCTATTATTTTGCACCATATCCAATAAGGACACATTTCTTGAAGTGAAGTCATCGAAAGTATAAAAATTTAAAATAGTAGTCTATTACAAGAAGATGAGGTTTGAATTTGGAATATTGTCAGCATAACTAGGAAATACACTTGCACTTATGCACTAATAAGTACGATATTTTCAAACATTTTTCTCTTCCAACATAACAAGCAAGTTGTTAACAATTTTGCCGTTTTCGCCGCGAATTATGACAAAATAGTTTTCTTATGGTTAGCAATAGCCTACTAAATAAAAAGTTAAATGAAGTGTTAATCTGGAGTGCTTGTTCTCTAGTGCCACAGCTAGTTTTGCAAGCTAAGAAAGGCATCATTAAATTTTCAGGCATTCAAATGTATTAACAAAATTCAGTCTGTGCTTAGTGCAATGCTTTTGTACTCCGTTTTATCAAGCTCAATATAAAAATATTCCACCCTCAAAAATATTTTTTAAGTAAATATAAAAATTAGAATGATTTACAAAATATATAAATGATCCATTTTAAGTGATTTCTAATCGTTTGAGCCTTAGATATGTTATTGGAGTAACTATACATACCTCATAATATTTTTGACATCAACTCAACAAAATGAGTTTTTTGCAGGTGAATATCATTGGCAAAAACAAAACATGTTTCTGTAAATTTTAGTATGTTAAATAGAGTTATTCATTTGATTACAATAAGAAAAACTGTTTTTTGTATAATATAGGTTTACTCGTGGATGACATTTCATCCAATGGGGGTTTTTGTTAATTTCAGACTGAAACTGGTTGGAAATTTAGAATTGCAGGTGTGCGAACACCATATAAATGCCTGGAAATTGCTCTTTGATCGGCCTGAAACTTCCTGGAAATTGATAAGTTAAAATGCAAAGATACCCTGAGCTTGACTACACATTAGTAAAATAAAATTCTTGGTAAAAAATAATGTAAGATTTAGTTTAGAGCAAATGTTCTGCAAATTAGCTGAGGGTTTGACGAGCTATATCTCATTTTCTGGCTAGTTAGAGCGTCAACATTGAGTATTGACAAGAATAGAGTTCGCCTTTTTGTATTAAATTTATGTGATACATTGTATGTAAATGCATAAAAATACAAGCAAAATAGTGCACTTGCAAAGCTTCTACAAAAATATAAAACATTAAAAAGCAATAAAAACAAGACTTTTTTCAAAAAAACAACTGTTTGTTTTAAAAAAAATATAAGCGTTTTTTATAGCAGCACTGAATTTTGTTTTTAGTGTTTTATTTGAGTATAATTTTAGAAAGGTTATTGGCATTATCCTGTAACATTGGGAATGTCAAATTCGAGAGATTTCATTGACACTCATCCATTCCTTTGTGTTCCCGGGACCGTTATTAATGCAAATGTTGGTTATATCGAAATCATCCGGCCAAACCATCAGTGTTATATCACACCTATTTGGATTAAGCTGGCATTAGCAGTTATAGAGTTAATTATATCGGTAATATTTTAGTCCAATTATCTGCATACATCCATACTGAAATGTTAAATATTTGATATTGTGTTATTTAGATTTAACATTTACATGGTCTAGATATCTATAATGGAAGTATTGCAATTGCATTTAGTTTTCTTTACGGTTCAACAATTACAAATTTTAGCTTAAAAATTGTCAGGGGCATCTTTGATTGTATTTACTAATATACCAACCCAAATTTTGCTCGAGTACTAACATAAATGTCATGTAAGAGATATCAAATTGATTTTAATCGTTTAAACATAAATTGGCTATTTATAACCTGTGATTTTACTGTTAGTACACGATTTCTTTTTCAGTTAGATTTTAGAATCCGAAAATATTAATTTAAAACTATTTATTTTCAAAATAAATTAATTTAATTATTTGCTTAAAGTTGTAAATTTATTGGTCGAATAGCGATTGTGCTCAGGGCAAGACGAGGCAGTTGTGAATCAAGAAATAGACGTACCCGGGAAGAAATCTTTTTCAGCTTCTTATGAATTGGAACAAAAAATGCAGTTAAATTGGTGTTTGCTAATAAATATAAATAATTTTCAGTAATTAATACAGCATGCACTGCAAACATGTTCGGCCTTAGCCAAATTGGAGCAAATTTCTACCGAATTTAAACGTATCGACATAATCACTTTCCTTAATTTATTATTATGCATGAAAATTTGGTGATAACTCGTTGCTTTTCCCCATTGTCTAAATAATTTTGCTTTAGGTGATATCGATTCTACTAGTCTGTCATTTAATATATTTCTTCGAATATCCACGTGACGATGTTTGTAAGTCTACTATGTTTTCCTTGCATACATATCTTTATAGTTTCTGTAGCACTTTTATCAGTAGTAAGCATTAGAATGTTTGTTCGAATTATTTACTGTATGTTTGTTATCTCGTTTGCTCGTGGTTGCAAGCTTTTTAATTCTAAATTTAATGTCTATCATTTACATTTGCATTGTGTAATTTCTCAAAATTAGCTTTAGAATTCGATGAAAGTACCCTAGCAGCTTTTATAATATCTCAAAACCAATAAATTTTAATATTTATAAGATATTGTTTCTTTCTTTGATCGTGTTCTGTTAATTTATTTCTAAAATTAGAATTTATTGGTTATCAAATTCTTTGAAATTTTTATTTTGCAATTGTTATAATGAGTTATTTTAAACTCTTAATTTGCATTATTTTCAAAACGCTGTGAAAAACATACTGCTATAAATTTTATATGTATTTTAGTACTTGCGCAATAAAGTAGATGCCCCCATCATTTAAACCAGTGGCGTACGCAGCGGGGGCATAGTTGAATGTCTCCCCGTCAGGTTTCCAAATTTGATTTTAATAGGATAAATCAAAAAAATTTTCGTAAAATATTGAAAAATTTAAAATCTAGGATCAAAAATTGGGTAATGATGATGATGTCCCCGTCAGAAAATCCTGCGTACGCCCCTGATTTACATTATTGTGCTATGCAACCGATTTCGATTTTTAATCATCAATACAAATTTTGTGGTAATATAATTTAAAATGCACTACACTTGATGTTGTTAAAATATGCATACACTAAAAATATTCAAAATGTTTCTTATGCTTTGTATATTTTTAATCTTTGTTTATGCTAGTTATTAGTAATTAGGTTTGTGACATTCTTCACAGATAGACTTGTATACAATTGATGAAACACGCATCTCTTGGATCAGACCTTTGTTGAGAAATATGTTGCAGTTCTTCTTAGTTTCTAAAGGCGTTTTAGAATGTACCCTTCTTTTGCGAGCCTGAAAACGCTAGATATCTTTATCGTAGAGGGATTCTACGTGTCCTAAATTTACTAAAAACACCCCGATTAAAAATTCGGCCTATCAAGAAAACACCCAAAATAGTAAGTAGCGCGGAACCTTAAAACAGAAATCAATTTATATACACATTTGTGAGTAGAGATAGTAGAATTAATAATGAATAACAATTTTAATCAGCTGCAAGGTTTCCTGGAATTTCTTTAGAATAGTTTCCCTTTAGAATAATGCTACACTTGTTAATCTATTAATACACAACCTCTGAAAAAGTATTTGAAATCGATTGAAATCACATTAAAAAATTATATTTAATATTATTGAAGATAGTAATAATGTGTATCATATATTCGCAACTTTATTGCTGATAAGTGTCCCATTCTCTTCAGTTTAGAATTTTTGACAGTTAAATCATGTTGTCAATAATACTAACAATCAATTTGTTCTTATTTAAAAAATCCATTTTGTAGAAATTCATGCTTGAAGATGGCGAATAAATTCTCAATAGTTGCAATTTTACGACCATTGTCTCGTCAATCAAAAACGTCAACGCTCATTCATTATAAAGTTTGGTGCGCTACAACTGTGATAAGGAGCTTTGCCATGCCCTAGGACGCCATTACCATCTGGAAAACTGGTGTTTTCGTCACACAGTAGTATTGTGTGGCATTCATCATCTCTCCACAATAAACAGGCAACCAGACCCCGCTTGCTGTATGTAGCACGCCCAAATCATCGCTTTTGGATGTGTTTCTCACCCTCTAAATAAGTTGTTTCAGGTGAAGCGGCTCAACAGATGACCGCCAAACGTGCTGAGAAGAAATTTCTTGGACAATAAAGTGGCTTTCGTCTGTACATACTCTTTTCCCAGTATTGTTTAGTCCAATTTCGATGGCGCCAACAGAGGCAAACGTTATCCTCGCGTCGAGCCGATTTCAAATATAACGTTCATCATTTTTGCAGAGAGCAGTTGCTTTTGAAATGGCTTCCTGACCTGTTGCCCTCTTTTTAGAAGCACCTTTCGTATTATTGTAAGCATGTGAATGTTCAAAACAGTTTGCAATTTTGCCCTATTATCTTCTTGGATGCTTTCCGGTTTGATTACTCATATTCTGTGTACGATACAGTCATCTAGTTCTAGACAACAGCATTGCTTGTCTGTCGAGATCGTTTAAGAATGCAATGGGACATTGTGGTGCTATCAGCTAACGTAACTGTGCCTCGCTGAAAACCAACTAAAACAAATTCGAGAAAAAGACGTGATAGTGTATTGTAATGGCAGGAACTAATGTAATTTAATCCAAATGAAAGCAATATAAATCTAATTGTCTAGTACCTAGTTCATAAACAATAGCAATTTTTAAGCATATAATTGCTGTATTACAAAAATATCTCAATGTTGCGTTATAGCTATTCTTTTACTATCTAATATTACTGTTCAGTTTGATGTGATTGCATTAATTATTTGGTCATCATTATTCCTTGTTTTGCATTTATGAATGTGAGCTAAAAGTGTATTGTAAACTTTTTATCATAAACAATTTCATTTGTGAGCAGGATTATTTTTCGCAACTCTCACTTTGTTGCAGTCTCCATAAAATCTGGAAACACGTTGGCTCTGATTCCAACCTTTCAGCAATAATGCGTATATGATTCTTATTTTTCAAATTTGTATAATTCAAAGTGAACCCTAGTAATTTGTATTAATGCTTCAATCAAAAACTTTAATGGTTTGTTTGGGATTGTTTACTCTGAATTTTATTTGTGATTCGCTTTTTTCACTCAAATATAACGAATACGATGATTAGTTAGTAAAGCAATCGAATCATTATTTGAATGAAAAATATGTTCAAGAAGGACTTGTATTTAAAAATATTTAAAAATATGATGAATAGTCTTGTATGCACTGCAAGGCGATCGCTAACTTGGGTTTTGCCTTATTAATGTTTTGGATTTATATTTCTGTCCTTAGAGAAAGGTGTTTCTTGTCAACGCTGACAAGCAGCTGCCTTCTATGCATCATCTTGTTTGGATAGTAATTACATCGCAGAATCACAGCTTGAATACAATATAAAAAGAGTGAACTAATAATTACGATCAGCAACAGTATCTTTCCTATCATTTTTGAAAAGACGGGTTACAATTTTTCCATTTTACATTCACAAAATTTTCCCTCGCAGTATTTTGACTGCACTTAACGAATTACCACTTGTTTTATATTAACCCATTAGTACTCAAACTGTTTTAGGGTGTTAATTATTTATTGAATATACCTACATATACATACAATCAAATCTCTATATTACGCACTCGGAATTTGCACGAATGTTTCTACGTTATGGTTTATATTAAATCGAATCAATTGTATAAAAGTTTACTTAAATTGAAAAAAGGCAAAATAGTTTTTGGGACATGTTGATAACGGTAATGTGTATTCCATTCTGCATAAAAGCCCGCTTCAGAGTGATTGCAGACAAATATGGCTCATTTTCTAATTGTAGTTTTCTTCAAATGCTTCCAATCATCATACAAAGAATCCTCTTTGTACATGCATGTCGTCTGATGAAAAATGTGTGCATTGTATTTCTTGAACTTCAAATTTATTGAATTCAACTTTTTCAAAACAGTGATTTGACCATTTTAGTTTTCGCAACAGCTTGATAAAGTATTTTTTGTATACTGCATAGACTTCTTGTTTGAATTTAATTGTGCGTGAACAAACTGTTTTTGTATTGAACATTATAGTGATAATGCTAATATATTATACTCACAAATAACAAATTAGTGTTGTGATATGTTAATATTCTATGAAAATGGTGGAAATTTTCACAATCAGTCGTGCGTAATAACGAGTTTTTCGTTTTGGCGAGGTGCACTGTATTGAATCAATAAAATTTTTGCGTTTTTAACGAGTGCTAGGAACTGATTCTCTGAAATTGTGTAGATTAAAGCGTGAACTAGAAGCAAATTGGTACACGTTTCCTCCCAAATCAATTATTCAATACGTTTTGGAAATTGCTGTGTTGTTCTCATAAGGCAACGTGTGCTAAATCAGAAGTCATTGGGGGTCGTAATTTTGTTGAATAACTAAATGTTGAAACTTTTGGGACATAAGTTAAGCTTACGGATTTGGCATTTCGATTACGTAATTTTTTTTGCATAAATTATGCAATATGAATTCAAAATTGACAAGCAGTACTGATTATCATAATGCTTCCAAAAACTACAATCAAATTTACTCAAACTTTCACAAATGAAATTTAATATATATTCTAACAAATCTAGCTTTTGATTTTTTAATTCATCTTGATTTAATAAGAAGTTTGAACAAATTTAAACAGTCAATTTTCAAGACTTAATTAATTATGCAACAGATTTTCTAGAATTTTCTGAATAATAGTAAAAACTGACAAGCCAACATAAAAGAGGAGCATCTAGTAAGCTATCAGGCCAAATTTCAGGAAGATACATTTAGAAATGACTAATTCTCATCAATTTGAATTTAGAATTAAAAGTATTTTTGCAGAATCAAGAAAAACCACTTTAAAATTAACTGAAACAACCTCTGAATTTTTTGTTTAGGATGAAAGTTTGTAAATACTGATATTTGATATAGTCGCTTAGTTTAA
>CABFPE010000096.1:1054015-1066314 GCA_900660155.1 Hofstenia miamia
TTCAAACTAATCAGAAACCTACCACCTTATAATACGATTAAAATACCGGGATTTATTCATAAACAGAGTTCAAGATCAAATCTTTTCACATGCGTTAAGTATAAGAAGAATGTTTTAAAGAAATCCTTCATTAATGTCGCCATTCGAACCTGGAATTCGCTACCTAAAGAAATTAAAAATATTGAAAAATTGAAACCTTTTAAAAAGCATTTAAAAATCTTCCTTAAGCAAATATATATTTCTGGAAAATCATGGCTAGGATACAAATTTTATAACAATGACTATACTATAACTCGTTATTAAAATAGTACTATAGTAATTTATCCATAGCCTGCAAGATTTCTTTTGTAATTTATGTGAATTGTATATATGTGTTTTTGTGAATTTAATGACGCTATTCAAATAAATTATCAGTTATTTAATTGTTAACATTTATTTGAATAAAGATTCTCTTATCTTATCTTATCTTATCTTATAGAGTGGATATAATGAACAATTTTGTTTATTGTTACAGAGCTTCAATATCATCCAAAAAATGGATGTGTTTCCAATGCTTGGATTCTGCACAAACAATGACGTCACATATGAAAAAGATGGATCTACTGGATTACAAGAGCACCATTGCTACTTATCTCAAAACTTTCTCCATGTGGCAAAAATTTCTCATGAACATTGCTAGAGCTGTTCCTCCAACCAATGCACTGTGGTATGATGGGATGGGGCATATTATGACCACACGATCACTGCAAAGAAGATGCCAATGAAAATTTTGCAGAAAGAAGCCCTTAACATTCTGTCAAAAATATGGCATTTCACTTTGCAAAGACTGTTTTGCTCGGTATCACATCACGTAATGATTTGTAGAACATTTATTGTATAATTGTTTGTGATATTACTACAATACATGTTTGATAGTTTTCACGCTTGTTCCTACCGTCCTATAAATAGGACACTCGATATTTCAATGTTCAATGGTAAATATAGAGAATATTCGAACATGAACTAAATCAAATAACACCGAATGCTTTAAAAATGATTATCTAATCAGGATATTTTTCCTACAACATATTGCCTGACTAATTGAAAATAAGTGAAATTTGTAGAATTGTAAGAAACGANGTGGATTCCACAAAATGCTGAAATTTGCTGTTTCATTTGTAAAATATTTTTGTGGATTCCACAAAACTTTAGAAGAGAATTGTTTAACTTGTTAATTATTTTTGTGGATTCCACAAAATATTTGAAATTTTTTGAAACTAAAATATTAATAATAAAAATGGAAAATGTGATTTATTCCATTTTTATGTGACTCTATGTTAAGAGCACCATTGCTACTTATCTCAAAACTTTCTCCATGTGGCAAAAATTTCTCATGAACATTGCTAGAGCTGTTCCTCCAACCAATGCACTGTGGTATGATGGGATGGGGCATATTATGACCACACGATCACTGCAAAGAAGATGCCAATGAAAATTTTGCAGAAAGAAGCCCTTAACATTCTGTCAAAAATATGGCATTTCACTTTGCAAAGACTGTTTTGCTCGGTATCACATCACGTAATGATTTGTAGAACATTTATTGTATAATTGTTTGTGATATTACTACAATACATGTTTGATAGTTTTCACGCTTGTTCCTACCGTCCTATAAATAGGACACTCGATATTTCAATGTTCAATGGTAAATATAGAGAATATTCGAACATGAACTAAATCAAATAACACCGAATGCTTTAAAAATGATTATCTAATCAGGATATTTTTCCTACAACATATTGCCTGACTAATTGAAAATAAGTGAAATTTGTAGAATTGTAAGAAACGATTTTTTTTTAGCCTTCGAAAAGTTTCCATTTAATTTATTGTAAGTTGATTGATTTTTCTTCAAACATCCCAGTGTATTATTAATTGCCCAATTTGTTTCCTCGTTGAAACAGAATGTACATTGGATGTGTCCGTTTTACTATTTCACATATAATGGTTTTTAAAGCATTTATGTAAATATGAAATAGCAGTGGGTCTAAAAATGTGCCAACAATTCTAAATAACGTAGCTAAAATAGGTGCATATAGTTCATTTTTGCCAAAGTCGCGAAAACGTAGCTGCAACATGTATAAAGATGCAGTCTTGAAATTCCTGTAATTCATCAAACTGCTACCGCAATGTGAGACCTTGACACTAGTGATTGGTTAAAAAGTGATCTGCTACATTTGAAAGAATTGCACGTCCAACCACCCGGGATAATAAGCGATGTGACAATTCACAAAGAAATCTAAATGTTATTTCAGCCTCACCATCTTTTATAAAGCAGACGCTTTGTTTTAGAACTCGTAATATCTTAGTAGTTAAGAAATAGGTCAGAAAGGTTATTTCCCATAATAAATCAAATAGATGAAAAAGATGAAAACTTTTTTATCCAATCCCTAATTTTTACTGTAATCCAGCACACACACTTTAATTAGTTAAATTCCTTTATTAAAATTATTGCTTTTACTGGAAGCAGACAACCAATCCGAAATATAATCGAACGCTTGACATTCTTCATTACATGGGTGGTCCACTTACCCCATGGAATAATTTTTTTTATCGATGTAAGTCCAGATTAACTACATACAAAACTAGTAGCGAAGTTATCCTTAAAATTCTGTAAACTCATAAGCGAATGTGTAGATAATGAGTCAAAAGTTAACCAACTGTCTGACCTTGAGGCAACTAGTTTTACCATTTTAAAATCATTGAACAAATTTGAAGGTATTACCTTCAAAGCAAAAGATTCCACATCTTCACTAATGTTCAAGTTAGCTACGGAATGTGTATTAGACGAGCAACAATGAGCAAAATGTCTTCGTCAATGGCACTTGCGGGACGTACTTCGTTTTGAAGGACATGAAATCCTCCACAAAATTTATCATCGGTAGATGCCAACGAAGCAGCGCCTTCAGAAGATGTCATCATGTTTTTAGAATTAACCGATGGTTCATCTTGATTCCTCTTTGCTAATTTGAATACTTGAGCAATATCAAGTGTCTTTATTAAATTCAAGTCAAATTCTTGTAAAATTCTAATTTAAACTTCTATATTAGATAAACCAGAAATTAAACGGAAACAAAGAGCAGTACTGAGTAAATCTTCTTTTGAAAGTTTATCAAGCGAACATTGACGCATCAAATCATTAAGAGAAGCATAGTAATCATTAATTGTCTGATCTTCGATTAATTGTAAAAACTATTCAGAAGAAGTAGGTTGAAAATAGTTTCTTAAATGATCCATATTAGTAAATTTCCAAAGCTGTATCTCCAAAAAGATTAAGCAAAACATAATAGCTTACCTCTTCATCTGTTGTGAAAAAAAATTTAATCCAGAAACATTAAAATATATTTTCACACGCTGTTTCCAAACAGAACATCTCTTTGCACGATTTGTAGCGCCACTGACATCTAGTAACGGTGAAGGATTAAGACCACTAATAATCGCAGACATTGATTTGTCTCTACATGAAGCAGAAATTCAACAACTACAAAATTATTAAATATATTTTAGCTAATGCGGGAAAATCGTTTCCCACAATGCAGAATTAAATATTGAGTATATATACATTAGAAAAACCTAGAAATTTAACTTTTTGTAGCAATATGCTATGATCAATAGAGTCGAATGTTTTCCGGAGGAAATTGCTCAGTATATCTATTATCATCTATGGTTTTTCTACACTTTCAAATGCTTTTATTAAAGTGTTGCTAGTAGAAATACCTTTACGAAAACCATATTGTTTTGGAGTAAAGATCGAATTGCAAAGATGTTCATTAATTTGATTAAGAATAATTTCTTCAAGTACTTTGCTGATTGGAGAGGTGATTGAAATGGGTCTAAAATTTAAGCAATCTTCAGGATAGTTTTTTTTAAATAGTCTTTAAAATATTTGCAAATTTTAAATTTTGATGGAAAAATGGATGTCTAATGCATGTATTTAAGATGTAGCGCATTGGTTTAGATGTTAAATTAGCTGTGATTTTTAGGATCCAAGTTGGTACTAGAGAAGCTCCGCTGGATTCGTACTTTTAAGATTGTGTCGATTTTATATTTTTTTATATTTAGTTGCAAAACGAAGTAGAAAGAGAGTGGAGTTTTGTTAAGAGAAAAAGGTACATTCATATCGTTGTAGTTTCCTAAATTTTGAAAAACTTCTTTGCAAGCATTCCAGTTTTTTTATTTGTAATGGATTTTTTCTATTTTTTAAATTTTTTTGTTTTTTTGTATTTAATAAATTGTTAATAATTTTCCATTTATTTTTGGGATGAACGATTTTGATACTGAGCAAATGAATAATTTTTTTTTGCTTTTCACTTCTATTTCTTTTGTTTGATTATTAAAAGACTTACTAAATCTTTAGACAGATTGTTATGGCATTCAATCAATTGATGAAAATTTGCAATTTATAACCAAGAATATGGCCATAATGTACGACAACATTGTCCATTAACCAAACACCATTCATAAAGTAGAAGAAATGAATTTCAAAAAAATTAAAAAATGTGTTAAAAAAAGCAAAAGTTTTATGCAAAAAATTGTAAATTTAAAAATATACATCCTGAAAATTTCAAAGAATACACGAAATTGAAACATGAGCTTGAAGACCATATGGAGCGGTCTTTTAATGATGAAAAATGTACGAAGAGAAGTTATACATAAACTAATTTATCAAATTGAAAAGAGCAATCATATTTTTAACGTGTTTAACTAATTTATTGTTTAATTGATTTTTTTGACACTTATGTTTTTAAATAGTCTTGTTTATTAACATTGTAGTATTGAAGACAAATTTTAAATCAAGAAGAGTTTTTGTAGTCTGTCAAAATGAAGCAACTAACTAAATTGACGACTACAAGTTGCAGTCCATTTTCACAGCAATTTAAACAGCATATGTGCGAGCAGTTATAATCAAATCCATAACGTACTTCTCCAATGTCAAAGCATGCATTTGCTGCAGATGCCATTAAGAACAATGAAACATGACAACAAGCTGTTCATCGTTTTTAGTTCAATACTGCTTCACAGCCAATGCAAGTAGGATCATTGATTAAAGCAATGAAATTGCAGACATTGTAGATGAATATTTTGCAAAACTTGGTAAATTTTAAAATGAAGATTCTATTAAGAAATTTCAAAGTTTAATTATCACCCTAATATTAATTTAAATCACACATCGTTTAATTTAAATATGTTTCCCCATGTGAATTTTGTAACTGTGTTTTATCACCCTAATATTAATTTAAATCACACATCGTTTAATTTAAATATGTTTCCCCATGTGAATTTTGTAACTGTGTTTAAACGTTCAAAACAAATATATAAAAAACCACTATACTCCATTGTTCTAAAAATACTTTCTGTACACATTAGCAAGACCATTATGTGATCTATTTAGTGAATGCATTTACCAATCACATTTCTCGCTAAACAGTTAAAAATTTCTGAATTTATTCCAATTCTAAAAAGGACAATAATAATAAATCCGACAACCAACATCAATTTGGTTTTACAAAAGGACTATCAACAAGTCATGCCTTAATAGATAAATGAATGACGTACAATATTAGACACAGATGAAATAGTGTACATTTCTTCGTTTGATAAATCAAAGGCCTTAATTCGATTAATCATAAGTTGCTAATGAGAAAACTAAGGAATTTAAAATTTAATGATTCAATAATCTTATTTCTAAATCACATTTGTTTGAACTTTTAAAATACGTGAAAACAAACATCGATAAATAATGAAGTGCCATAGGGATCATTTCTAGGTCCCTAAATATTCAATCTATATGTAAATGATATTCCTAACTTCATTGGTGCTAAAGCTATTCAATTTGCAGATGATACTCTATTATCTACCATAAAGATTTTACAAGAACATTTAGTTAAGGTAGAAGAATATGATGAAATTATATATTAAGAAAACTTAGTTTATATTGAATAAAAATGGAAAGTAGAAACTTTAGAATCAATAATTGTTGAAGAAAACCTTATTTTTGCAAACAATAAAGTTGAATATCTTGTTGTTGAAATTGACAATAAACTAAAGTTTACAAATCACATCAATGCAATAACCAAGAAAATAGCCCACGGCGTTAAACTATTCACAGCAATGAAATGGAAGATTGTATTGTTATGATCTCCTAAGCTATCACAATTTTCGTATTCTTCTTTTTTATTTACTAATGTAGCTAAGAAAATATTTAAAAAGCCTGAAAAATTTTTGAATTGGGCAATTAATACAAGCTGTAAAAATTAGATCAAAAAATCTTAGAAATACATAATATAGTTTCACTAGAACACTTATTGAAATTCATTTGCCTGTCCCTATTTTGGAAAAGATCTTCACTAGAATTCAATAAAAATGTCCATAGGCGAACAAAGACATATCATAAAAACAAATATAGAAAGCACAAAGGAGAAAAATCGTTTACCAATTTTACAATTAATTTATGGTACAATCTCCAGAAAGATACAAAAAAGAAACAAATTTCAACAAAATTCAATAATCTTAAATTTGAATTAAAGAAAAGGAGGTGCCATTATTTAGCAAATCATAAAAAGTCAATAAAATATAAAAAATAATCGAAAACAAACAACTTAAATTTTCAAAGACAGTAAGCTTTGGAAACCAAGTTAATCAAAAAGTTTTATACAATGAAGTTAATTTGTATACTTTTATATTTTTAATTCTTTATAAGTGTCGATCACTTTATTCAAAAAAAAACAAGAGAAGTTATAAATGAGAAAAAATCTTTGTCTAGAAGTAAATGTTCACATTTTTATTAGTTATAAAATGGTTTTTTAAATTTTTATACAATATGGGCTTAATAAACCTTTTGCCCTGAATAATATAATTACTCATTCTTTCAGTGCATACTTTTTGTACATGCACATAATTGAAACTTTCTGTTCTATGTATTAGATTCTTGGATTTCCAACTCGTGTTCTTCATACAGTTTGCGTGCGGTTTTCATAGCTGAACCGATGATTGAAGGATATCTCATGTTATACTGATAAGCAACTGGCATATACAACGTGTCCTTAAAATGACCAAAACTCACATTCCGTTCGTATTTTGACATTTCTTTACTCAGTGTACTTATTATACGCAAGTTTTCAGATGCCTTCTGTTTGGAACTATAAATTTCAATGATATATTCGACATCGTTGTCTTCATTAAATGCATTATTGCTTGATTCATAAATGCAACATTCCAAGTTCGTTGAATTTTTTTCAATGAACAATTGTAGCTTTTCACTATCATAGCTTTCTCCGTACTGAAATTTTCCTTCAAATGTAACTAAAATAATGTACTTACCATCTTTGGCTTCCACTAGACCATTGATATTTTCAACAAGAGACTGTGTCTTGGTTATGAATTTAGAGTATTTTAGCTTAAATACACCCAAAGACTTCTGATCTACTTTATGCTTGCTATTTATGTCAATAAAGTGGGCTGCAGGATAGTACACGTCCCACCAAAAGCGCTTCTCTACATAACTGCAATCGAGGTCGATGACAAATGATGTTGACGATTGTTGCAGGATTGATCGATTTAATCCAACAGCGAACAATTTACGTTGATGCGGCATCCATGATTTTAAAAATTCTTCTGAGCAATCGTGTGATTTATAGAGAATAAATTCAAATGAATATGTAGGAATAGATATTACTTCGCCAATTTCGTTCACATCGATTAAATTTCTTGTCATGATTTAAGTTTTGGTAGAGAATTATTCTGTAGCCAACAAACTTCAAAACGCAATGTAGTTGTTAACCATGTGTGACTGAACAATTGTGTGTTAGAATCATCACTATTTCCTGAATGAGTATTGATAAAGCCTTAGCAGGAGCTAATGCATATACAAATAGAAAGACGAGTTAAGGCAGATAATTGTGTGCTAATCTGAATTATTTAATACGCGAGCAGCTGTAGAGTATAAAATCTTATAATATTTTCATGTAGTGCCTTCACAAACAGAAATATAAACTAATTTTTTAGAATAACCTTATGAACATGAGGATCATCTGAAAGTGAATTCTATGTGCAATGCGCTTGATTGTAAGTTAAGATAATTTTTCTACTACGTGCTATTTTTTTCGATATCCAGTTATATTTTTCAATAAATTTGCAAAAATATAAAAAATTATAAGATTGCAACTTAAATACCCAGAGAAAACTATAGAACATGTATAAAAACAAATACAAATATTCAAAATATGAATATTTACAATATATATATATATATATATATATATATATATATATATATATATATATATTATATTGAATGCTCTAAATTTATTAATTTGTTTTATGGATTTAGATAAATTATTCCATACATTTATTGATGTGTTTAATAAATAACAACCTAGCGTCTGTTTTAAAGGACAAAACGGTTTTCCATATTTACAAAGGATTTTCTCTAAGCCTATAAATCTTGGAACATAGATAGGTTTATTAGGGAACACACATGAATGCAATATTGAACTTTCTATTAGCTTATGGCTGTGGCAGAGATTGTTGAATAGATTAACAAGTTTTAGAAATTTTCGAATTTTTAAAAAGATTTAAATTCTCTTCATACTTAGTGTTAAGGCATTTAGAAGGTTTTGAGCCCCTGGAGACAATAAAACTTTGACTGTTTCTTAATATGTGGCAAAGGTATTCCACACCCATTGAGGCGTGTGGTGCGCAAAGTCAAAAGTCGCGGGGCCGAAGGCCCTCCTCTATCAGGTGGTGCTTTCAGATTGAGCACACCATTAACACTTTTTGAGCTATAAGCGTTTAAAATTTCTTTATATGATCATGAAAATTTTTTAAAAATCACCAGGCTGTTTAAGGTTAACTCGATTTATTCTTCACAAAGAATCTGTAAATATCAGAATTTTTTCTTCCTCGAGGCCCATTGCTTTTGAATTCACCAATAGGCTGTGCATAAAGGCAAATCCAGTGTCATAATCAATTCTTTCCAATCTTCATCTGCATAATATGCCAAGAAAATTATCACCTTTTTTCTGTAGCGTCAACCTTTTTAATATAATTTACTGTTAATAGAAAAAATCGAAAATTTAAACAACATTCAAAACAGTAAACGTTTAAGTTTAATTTTTAGGTTTATTTTATTCCGATTTTTACTAAAATTACTCAAGTGAATTAACATATTGACTAGCAATAAGACTAGTTATGACTATGCTTTTGCGTGATCAATCTAAACTGTGTTCTACATGTTGTAACTCTATACATGCTAATGATAGTGTTTCTGTATGCAATGGCTGTTGTAATAAAATGCATTGGAACGGAAAATTCACGCGATACGTTGAGCATTACGTGAGTTTATGGACAATGTTATTCTCTTCTGTAATTTATGTGTTAATAATGGGATAAAGTCGGCTATACTGGTAGACTTCTGCAGACCAAATTCGAAACTTGAATCTAGAATTGATGATTGTTCAAAGCTGATTGCTGAAATGGATAAGCAACTTAAATCTTTGGCTACTGTTGTTCCTAGTGCTCATGTTACTGCTTCTTCTGCGCCAGCATTTAAATCATTTGATGATGTCAACTACATTTTAAAGCTCGATGGCCTACCTGAAGTTGGACGATCAGCTGATGCTTTGATTCAATAAGAAAAGCAGGTTAAAGACGTTTTTTGTCACATTGACAATAATTTTGGTTTAATAGCTAATATCAAACCGCTGGGAAAGTTTGATCCTGCCAGAGTTCGACCTCGGTCGGTTCTTGTCACTATGACATCTGTATGGGATGTTTGAAAATTACATTCACAGGCTTCTAAATTGAAATCATTTGGTCGAGATGTATACATAAATAGGTTTCTCTCTAAAGAGGATAGGATCACTGAAAAGGCGGTGTTGAAACAGCGGCATGACCTTATTCAGTCTGGTACACCTAAGTGTGACTTAAAGATTCGTGGTTTGAAGTTGTTCAACAAAGGTGTTGCAGTTGCTCCATCTGGTAATTGACTATCCTTGAGTAACCTATTACTATGGAACTGCCAATCTATACGTCGAAAACTCACCTTTCTCATCTCTGTCATAATTGAACGCAAAATTAATATATGTGCGATTACTGAATCTTGGCTTTGGGGTGATGAGCGTGATGACAGGGTTTTTGCTGAAATCAGACGTGATTTGGCTTATTTTGATATTATATCTGTTCCTCGTGGCTCTCGTAGAGGAGGTGTTGCTGTTATACACAGGAAAGCTTCAGTGCTAAAGCTCTAGCGCTTGGTGTTACTTTTGAATTTTTTGAATATGTTGATGTTTCAATATCTTACAACTGTACTCGTTTTTTTCTTATTGTTCTCTATCGTCCTCCACATTCAGATTCCTCAAATTTTTTATCACAGATTGGCTCTTTGCTTGAATCTGTTGTTTTTCTCAATTGTTCCATACTAATTTGTGGAGATTTCAATATTCATGTAGATGTATCTAGTGACTCCTTTTCCCAACAATATCTTGATTTAATTCATTCATTTGGTCTTGATCAACTTATAGTTGGTCCAACTCATTCTGCTGGACATACGCTGGATCATATCTTAATACGCTCTGGTTGCTCTTTGGTAAACTATGTTAAAGTTTTGCGTGGTCTCCATGGTTCTGATATTATATCTTACCATGATTTTGTTAAATGCAGCCTTTTAATTGATCATCCTGCTTCTGTTCCTGTTAATGTTAGATTCAGAAATTTTCGATCCCTTGATAATACTATTCTTGAACATGATTTATCTGACTCCCTCAACCCATTTTTGTCTCTTGATTTTACCAAACTTGATATTGATTTCACTGTCTCTAAGTTTGATCACAATATTTGTTCGATCTTGGATAATTTTGGTCCTATTACTAATAGATGTATTATTCCTCGTCCTTTCTCGCCGTGGTATAATTCTGAACTACACAATATGAAGCGCCAAAGGCGACGATTGGAACGACGTTGGCTGAAAACAAAATCTATTTCTGATCATCTTGAACTCACTAATTTTACCAGGCTATACCGAAAATGCATGATAGCCAAACGAGACAATTTCTATATTAATAAAATTAATAATGCTAATTCTAAACATCTATTTGGTTATATTACTAACTTGCTTGATGGTGGTCAACGTTGTTATCCTGATGCAGTTTCTCTTGATGATTTGGTTAACCAATTTGGTGAATACTTTGCCAACAAAGTTAAGTCCATTTCTGATATTGTTGTTTGTCAATTGCATTCTCCACATTTGCCTGCCCCATTCTTACTTGTAGATTTAATGATTTTGCCTTAGTTACTGAAGCTGATCTTTTCAATTTAGTCATGAGCAGTTCTACTAAAACGTGTGATACTGATCCCTGGCTTACTTTTCTTACTAAGCGCTGGATTGATTATCTATTGCCAGTTATTTGTTTACTTATTAATGCCTCTCTACAGCAAACTTCCTTTCCTATTAGTTGGAAGCGTGCCTGTGTTACACCTGTCTTAAAAAAATCCAATCTTGATAAAAACAACTTCAAAAATTACCGTTCTATTTCCTGTTTGATACTATTAATCATAGTGTTTTACTGGGTCGTCTTCAGAAGCGGTTTGGTGTTTGTGGCAATGCTCTTACATGGATACGTTCTTATCTCTGGGATCGCTGTCAATATGTTCGTATAGCTAATGCTCGCTCTCGATTGTTTAGTATATCTTCTGGAGTTCCTCAGAGGCTCCATATTGGGTCCTCTTCTTTTCATTTTATATATATCTGAAATCGAATTGATTGCTGCGCAAAACCGCATACTTATCATGTGTTATGCTGATGATGTTCAACTTTATGTTGCTATGCATAACGCTGATGATAGCTCTGTCACCCGTCTACAGAAGTGTATTACTGATATACGCAATTGGTATGCTTCAAACAACATGGTATTGAATGATTGCAAATCTGATGGTTTTGTTGTCACTTCTGTTCGTGGTTCTTCTCCTTCTCTTGATATCTATGTTGGATATACTTTTCTTACTCCTTCCAATGCTGTCAGAAACCTTGGGTTCATTCTTGACTCGAGTCTCTCCCACCGGGAAGCAGTGGTGAAATTGTGCCATTCTGGTATGGTTGCACTTCGTCGCCTCTGGCAAATTCGCCATTAGTTAGATGTTAATACATCTAAGCGTCTTGTCAGTGCGTTTGTCACATCTTATATTGATGCATACAATTTACTCTTGTTTGGTATTCCTGCTACTCTTCTCCATAAGTTGCAGTTGTTACAGAATTCTGCTGCTCGCTTTAC
>CABFPE010000096.1:1088499-1109417 GCA_900660155.1 Hofstenia miamia
ATATATATATATATATATATATATATATATAGATAGATAGATAAATAGATAGACAGATAGTCAGACAGATAGAGTAAGAAAATTAAAATATACCAATTTTGAATTTGATTTATATAATGGTGAGTAAAACAAGTCATGTAAGCATGGTACGTCACTAGTGTACACATGTGTATATTGTAGTATACCATATTTTAATGAAAAAAACTTTATGCATGAGCCAGAGATAGAATCGGACCCAATTTTTAAGAGCCCGATCCGACTCTGAAATTATTTCAAATTTCAAATCCAATTCAGTAAATAGCATCGCTCTTCGAAGTAACAGCACTTCTAAGTATATTTATTTTTAAATAATTCCAATAATGGTGCTCAGCACGTCTTCATAACGACTAGGACAGTGTAAATGTCAATAAAGCCAAAGTGTTTTTTTCTAACAAAAACATATTTGCAAATTTTTTATGCACGAAAAACGCGCATTTCCAAGTATGTGTGTGGTTTTATCGTAAAAAATGAGTAAGATATTTTGTTAAATCAAAATTTCGATCTTAGGCCAAAATAAATTTAGAATCTACAACTTAGTTAGTACATTTCTATATTTTGTTCGAAAATACTTATGAAATCAAACTAAATGACTTAATGCCATTACTTAATGCCATTCTTAAAAATTGTGCTGACAGCCTTAACCATGATATTTTGTCATGTTCAAACACGTTTTAGGCACTAAATACTCATCTTAATTTTATCATTAGGTTCAAATGTGATCAAAATTTCTTCGTTTTTTGGCGTCAAAATACTACATTTTTATTTCAAAAATTATCATCCTAGTAATCACTATCTGTCAATTTGCAATATAATAAATATAACAGAAAAACCTCGCTCTTTGTAGCCAAGAAAATGAAGGAACAATTTTAGTAATCTCTACGCTCATTGAAATACTTTATTTCTATTAATTGTAAAAATTACTTTCAAATAAAATGACTGGTGTTCAAAATATAAACAATATTTCTAAGCCAGTGATAGTTGCTACATTTACAGAAATATGTATCTAGGATTGTTTCTTTGCAATGTAGCACTTCCAAAAAAACAATACACTTCCTTAGAAAATTTTCTTTGGAAATAAAAATATGTATTTCGCTTTGGTTTCGAAGTAAAAGTTGGAGTTGTGTTATTGCATGAAAAGTTGCGACTACAACCAGATCCGCGCTCTGTTTGAAATATCCGGATTTCGCTTAATTAGAGGCATATGTAATTCTCTGCGACAAAATAAAGTGCAAAAATGGTCTTTACTCTCTTTTTCAATTTTTCTATAGGTCTGCATTTAGATGATTTCTCGAATTGGCACAAATGAATGAATAATACCTAGTCGAATGCATTTTTCTAAACACTGTCAATTCTGTCTAAGCAAATGCCCAATCTGTACATTATATGTCAACATGGATAGTACAAGTGCTGCCCAGTGGAGAATGTTCATTACAAAATCTGTGAATTCCAACATTTTTAGGCGAATAAAGGCACCTTAATATATTTTTATAAATATGCGCATAGGGCATTAATTATTTTATAGATATTGGTTCATCATAACAAAATGGCAGTTTTACTTTAACAAGGCATTTCCATCTTTGAGCCTCCAAAATATTAATGAACAAATTGATATTAACCCTATTTTACCATCCCTAATTTTATATATAACTCAGGGAATGCCTTTTAAATAAGCTACCTTCTATGAATTTTTCCCTTAACTTGATCTGCAGCTCTTAAAGCAAAAAGTTTGCAGATAGGATCAAGCGTTACAAAGTTATAGCGAATTTTAAAAAAGTACATGAGAAACTGACATTTCTTGAGAATTTTCGAAACAATGGTTTTGCATGTAGAAGCTATAAATTAAAACCAATGCAAAATTTTCAATTCAAGATTGTAACTAAATCAATGCCGTAGACAGGCCTGAAAAATTTTTCACGGGCTATAAATAAATAAATAAACAAATGAATACATGTGTATATATATATATATATATATATTCACAACCCCGCGAAAATTTATATATATATATATATATATATTTATATATATATATATACTTACGAAATTTACATAAGATGTAATGAGTTGTATATGATTGCAAATTTTTCTGAGCATGGTTGTGGCTGGACCGCAAATGAACTAGTAAAGCGGTATATCAGATGATTTCAGCCATGTGAAAAAACAGATTCTAACTGGTAAATTACTAGAAAATTTGAACTGTGCTCTCTAGATTAAGCTATATTTGCAATAGATATTAATATTGTGTACACTAGAAGCAACATAGAAAAAGGTAGCATTTTATATAAAACACTCATACATTTTTTTAATATCATGAATATTTGTACTAAAAGCACTTAATATTTAAATTTTTAGAAAATGTCTTTTGTTTAATAAATTAAACAATTTTGTACTTTTGCTTTAGTGCAAATGTATTCACATTTTGAAAATTCCTGAAATAGTTTATCATTATGAGTTCATTGTTTGCAGTTGATATTTATACATATTTACTTAGTATTTGAAATTCTCTAAAGATGCAAAAATATTAAAATAGGTAAAATAGGGTTAACATGTCCAAATTTCACTATTCTCACTAAATCATTACGCTTACTTTCAACTGTGATAGGGTTTAGCGATCTAGTATTAAGCAATGCTGATACAATTGAGTAATTGTTGAATATGTAACAATGACTAATTAAATGTACCAACCTTGAAATGTTTTAGTAATTATTTACATAATGTTTCACACAGATCACGGGGTGAGAGTGATGATAATATGATGCAAGGTGACCTAAGAAAGCGAGAATATTTGAATTGCGTAGCATCAACCATGTAGAAATGGAATTTATTCTTTGAACACCAAAATTGGAAAGGTTTATATTTTCAGAAGTACTTTGCAGGCATTAAAAATAGCGGGTAAAACACGAATAAAATGCAGAAGCAATATTTAAATTTTCCACTTTTATTGAATCAATATTGGTAATTTAACCAATACAAAATGTAATTACTAATATTATTTAAACTACATGTTTAAACTCTAGTAGTGTTGAGGGGTCGAATTACTGCTTTATGTGTAATACAAAAAAGCTTAGTCTGTATTTCAATTTACTAATACAGTCGAAACTCGTTATAACGATTTGCTATAGAACGAAACTCCGGGTATAACGCTATAAAATACAATGCCGGCTAAATCCTATTCAAAATCAAAGAGATTAATGCGCTTACAACGATTTCTGATATAACGAAATCTCGCCTATAATGATGGTAAATAAATGTCCCGTCCATTCATTCCCCTTAAAAATAAACAGAAATTGAATGACTTTGTCGTGAATACTGCATGTCACTCGGCAAGACAATAAAAAATTACTGATTTCTTTGTACAAGTTTGAGATTCAAATTACAAAAATGTTTTTTTGTTTGTTTGTTTTAGCTTGTAGGCCCTACATCGTAACAACTTTCTATCTTTTCCAAAATTGTAACATGTAGTAACAAATCCAGTGGGCAGCTATGCATTAAGATCATGTTTATTAATTTAGATCATTTGCTGTGAGCGTCACGAATTTCCCGCGTTGTTAAACATGCAGTTCATTATAATGATATCAGGTTTCGCCATACACTGGCAAAATGTACAAATGTGAG
Source organism: Hofstenia miamia (assembly GCA_900660155.1). NCBI lineage: Eukaryota > Metazoa > Xenacoelomorpha > Acoela > Hofsteniidae > Hofstenia > Hofstenia miamia. The sequence goes on from CABFPE010000096.1 coordinate 1,092,154, forward strand.
TAATTTTTACGGAAATTTTTTTCTGAAATTTCTTGAACAGCTATAACGAAACACCCGTCTACACTAACGATGAAATTTCGTTGGCCCCTGACAGTCGTTATAACGAGGTTCTACTGCAGTTGTAATTTTAATTTTTTCTTTAATGCAAAACTAATGACAATTGACGCTTGAATCACGATATGTTTTGCAGAATATAACTGGGTTTGTATTTAGTCGTTATTATTTTGGGTCCGGGTATTAGAAAAGTGCTGGTAGAGCGTTTTTAACCCGCCCGTCAAAAATTCTTTTTTAGCTGTACCCACCCATTCCCGAAAATGAAATTTTCTTTGCTTTATCAAATATTTTAAGAATTTTCAATAACATTTCGGTCCCAATTCAATCTCATTAATCAATTTTTCAACATTATATTTATAATTTGTGTTGAAGGATATCACACTTAAAATAAACTTAATATGAAATTTAAATAGACTTACCCGCACCCGGCCTTACCCAATAATAATTGTGCGAACAAAATATGATTACCTGCATTCCGCACAGCACTAGTTTAGAGTTGTTAGTGTATTTGTGATTGCAATTCATTTTACGGGTAAGACTTTTATAGGTACGAATCACTATGAGCCTTTTACGTGCTGGTGTGGGTATAAAATACCTTAGGGAAGTGATGCAAATTCAATACGTTAACAAGTGAAAATCGAACTGTAAACAACACCGTCAACAAATGCGTTTTAAGTTAACATTACTGTAAAGCAATTGCCTAAGGAATTTCGATTTTCCAGATTTTGTGGGTTTATGACATATGCCCATTCTTTGGGTCACCCTGTATATACTTAAGACATTCACCTGAACAACAATAACCATCTTCGGAGAACTGGAAGATCAAATTGTGCCACTGCTAATCAACGGTTAGACTATGTGATTGGTCACATGTGATAGCATCGAACGCCTAACACTATGGCTAGACTATGTAATTATAATTCCAATGCAGTCAAACAATTTACTGGTGATTCGATTTCGCAATTACTCTTGCTACCAATTAACTAATCACCGAAGCCTTGAGCAGAATCAAAGAGGCCATGTAATTAAACTAATTAAAAAAGATGCTAAGATCATCTAATACACTAAATTGCTTAATGTAAGAACAATGGGTTGGTTTCTTGATTCTTCTGTCAATTTTTATACTAAAATAGTTTGTTTTAGATTAAATGATTTCATATTGAAAATAAACAAAAAATATGAGTTCACAATAATTTGAGAATTGTTAGTGTAAAGCAGTGCATGCTATTTGTAAAAAGTAATACTGTATCACCACTTTTTTAATTTTGCAAAATTATGTCATCGTCGCTTATGTAAATTAATTGTATGCTAACATATGCATTACATAAGAAAAATACTTTTTCTAATTGGGGATACTTCAAATATTTAGTGGAATATTTGCTTTCAACATTATAAGAAAAGTTACAAAGGCAAATACAACTTTCAAGGCTTGATATATTTTCAGCCTTGAATTAATATTTCCCTGTGGGCTCTAAGTTAGGGTTTTGCAGGACCACTTAGATCTAAGGATTTTCTGATCCAATTTCCATAGGAAACTAATACTAAGGATTTTGTATTATTAATCATAGTTTTAGTCATCCATTTCATGGAGTGGGATGGGACCGAACTGAGACCAAGGTAATGTATCAAAATAGGACCATGGACATACGTGATTGGTTACCTTATTAATTATTAATAAGACTAGTTACAGTAAATATTTCCCTTCTACAAAATATTTCGGTCACGCGATGGCGTACGGAAATCTATTCTGAACAGGGTTTTCAAATCGAGTTCGAGTTACTCGGTCTAATTCGAGTTTTTGCGTTTCGAATTCAGATTCCAGTATCTTTTGAAGAAAATTCAGTGTTAGAACGAGTTTTTTAGAGTAAAATAATATTTATTTTATAGTTATTTCAACATTTGTAAGCTAAAAAATAATTATTTGCGATTGATAAAGAATTTTATAATTTTTGAGTGGAGTTTTGATCGAGTTCGAGTAGTGATGATTTCTCTCCCATGTTTTTCCGATCGGGTTTTTCCGCGCTGAGTTTTCCTGATTCTGAGTACTACTTAATATAATAAAGGTTATAAAAATATTTTTAACGATTGTGCAAAATGGGCCTGTATTTTTAAGTAGTTTCGAAATTTTTCTGTACAGCAAGGCAATGCGAATTGTAGCCTTTTCTTCGAAAACAAATATTTGACAGATTGTCGGGCAATTTGCGTTTATTCACCCATATATTCTGTGATCTTAAGGATTGCCTCATTAAGATTTAATCTAACACACTTGTTGAATGCATACGCATGTAATAAAATTGGAATTTTACAAATTTCTTTAAGTCAAAGCTGCTTGAAAGAATGTTAAGTTTTTAAATTTATCTTTTACGAAAAATTTAATTTGTAAAAGAGAAATGGAAAATTTAAATTTAGTAATTTTAAATTGACGAAAAATTAAGGTTTAATGGAAACTGCTTTGTGAATTGGGATTTTACCGAAAATGTAAAAAGTTTGCCTTATTTGAAGAGCCCATTGCTTGGAAAAGAAACGCTTAAACAACCTTTTAAGTGTGTAACGAGGTAATATGAAAGACAAAAGAACTGAATAACGAGAGACTACTTAAAACAAAGAGAGAATGATCGATGTGACATTAAACTCTGAGATGTGCCTAAAATGTCAATGTAATTCTGGAATGAAAATGGACATCCAACCAGAAGACAGTGACGTAAAAAATGGTATAAAAGACCGTCGAAATCGAGAAAAAGATCCTACCCCGCCCTATACGCTGAAAAGTATAGCAAAATTTTGCAAAGATTTCTAGTCTAACTCGTACAAACAATCTGTGCTAAAGACATCTTTTTGGTCTCGTCTCGAGTTATCAATTGAGAAGTTATTTCAAAGTTTAGTGGTGATACCCATAAGGTAAAGTTTTGTTCTAGAATCTAGATTCTTTAACAGTGGAAGTTTCATTGGGTCTTAAATATAATTAGTGACTTAAGTTATTTAAATTTCTTGTGGGTACTTGTTTAATCATTCTCCTTTTTTGTAAAATAAATAAGTTATGGTTGTCTTGTGTTTTGATTTTAATTTACTTTTAATAGAGTAAATCGTTCAATAAAATTTAAGATAAAGTTAAGACGGTTTTTGGAAAGACGCGAAGTATAGTCTTGTAAATTAAAAACTATCTCTTGTTTTCGGTATTAAAAGAAAGCTTTGTGAGAAAATCCTAGACACGGTTGACTTAATGAACCGAGTCGATTATATGAACTAAAAGGTAGTCTAATAACTATAGTTAAACACAAGCCGCTCTACTCTGTTACAATCTCTCTTTTAAGACTTTAGAAAATAGTGCAAAGTGGCTCGTGTGTGCATTGAATTAAGAAAATCCTTACGCATAAAGTTTCGTAAAAACTCGATTAGTGGAAGAGAAACATTGAATTAAATTGTGTTCTTTTTACTATAGTTTAAAACAAGTTGTTGTAACGATAGAAACTTTAACATAAGTGAGATCGTAAAAGCTTGCAATTATTTCGCATACTTATTTGTCGCTTGATTCCTTTCTTTAAGAGAACACATTTTGCTTTGTAATCAAAATCGGTTGGCTCTTTTGTATATTAAAATTAATACAAAATAAAGACCAAGGGTGTTAGAATCATTCAGAGATAATTAATAAATCACGGATTTGGGGACAAAGTCTGATAACACGTGTTTTAAAAGTAAACTGACAATCGTAAACATTATTTTTATGCTAGCAAGTAAGGTACAATAGTTTAACAAGACAGGACGTTGCGTTGTTGCTAGAAATTGAATTATTAAATTAATCGACGTTGTCTGCAATTGACCAAGGACCTATTGGTTGTGGATATCACTTTTATCGTGAATCCTTTCATGCTTAATTAGTTAGGATCGGGCTTCTCGATATATTTTTGAAAGTTCGAGTCGGACCCTATATTTTGGTAACTCAGACACTAGTGAAATTCGGATAACAGTTTAGGGGTTTAGTTCTTCTCTCTCGGTTGTACACTTCACTATAAATTCCTTAGTAAAAATCCGTTTTCACGACACGCACATACCCGATATCGAAATGTTAAGGGAAAAATTTTAATCGTTTTCTTAATAGCTAAATTACAAATTATTCCATACCATAGATTTAACCGTATTTGATTCAGCCATCTCCTCCAAATTTTTTATAAATTTTAGTTTTTTAAGATTGCTGGTATGTCGGAGCTTGTTTTACCTTTACCTATATAGATTGATAAACACTTGGCAAAATTTAAAGAATTTCTTTTGCTAACTAGGACTTTTGTCAAGAATATTTTCAAAATTTTGATTATATGTACCATGGTGTGTTTTTACGTAAAATAACATTTTTTCTGGTCCCCATTTCGACATTTTATGTTTGCATGTTTGTTGTTTAGTAAAGATCCTCAGTGGAATACATTAACCAGGCCTTTGGAAATCGGAAATATCATGAAACTGAGCCTATTAAGGAAATTCAAAACCTTAAAAAATCACAATTTTTTCACTACCTATCATTGAAAATGATGATGCTATCACTTATCTTATTGTACAAAGCCTAACAAAGAAATCTTTTGTAGAAAATAGGGGCTTAATCAACACACTTACTTAAGTTCAACAGAGAACATTGTCCTCTGGAAAATAGACATGTTTATGACAGATAGAGATTGCTAGTGATACATAATTGATAGCTGAAAAATCACATCTTTGTTTCAAGGTAAACAAATAGTGATGAATAGCAATGAAACATGGAGCATAGCGGTACGATTAAAAATTTCAGTAAGTTACCAAAGTAGGTGCAGACTATCTCGGTATTTTACTTGCAAAATGGCTCCTTCACAAAGTATATCTTGGTTCTTAGACTTTCTTTTCAAGCGTAGGGGTTATTCCGATAATTTATTAGAAAAAATAAACAAATGATATAGAAAACGCCAATTTTTACGCAATTTGTGAAATAGCAATGAATGAACCACTGTCATTTTTTTCAATTAAAAATAGCTATTATTTTCAAATACTTAAGCCACAGAAATGGCCACCAAGAGTGAAAACGGCCTGTGCCGTCTCAGCCTTCACAAATGCGCACTGGCCCGGCCAAGATGGGCCACAAAAGAATTTTTATGTGGGCTGTGGACCGGCTTTTGCCAAAAATAAATTAACTACTCCACTTCGCGTAAAGCCTACTTCCTCCACCACTGAGAAATTTGTTTGGCAATTGAAATCTCCAAAATACTTAGTGAAATTTTCCAAGTAGTCGTCAAAATACCGATAGTTTCTAAACGCCAACTAATACTCGTCATTTGCCATTGAATAGACCTGGGCGACAACCGGCTCAGCCGCCGCCGCCGGCATATTTTAGGTCAGCCAGCCGCCGGAAAATTTAGATGGCTGAGCCGATTGATAACTAAAACTATATCAAGCCAAACGAAATGTGCCATAAAAAGGAAACATTTAATGTCTTTGAAGTGGTAGTGATGCTTAACATTGATTAGCTTATGTCTTATTGATCAGATTGCCTGTAAGCGCATGATGAACCTTTTTGCCGATAGCAGAGTTGCAATTGAGTTGGGCCGGCCTTTGGTCGGATCTTCGACGTAGGCTTGAGTCTAATGCTTTAATTGGTACTTGAAATAAAGATTTACAGGAAAAATTTACTTGAAAACTTAAACTTTGCAAATGACACAAAACATTCTGTTTAAGCTTAATCAGCCCTGCATTATTGACTGGTGAAATACTTCTACCACCACAGGTTTGTCTGCTACAAGCAGAAATCGCGTTTCTGAAAATTGCCACTTGCTTTGTGCTGATGGACGTTGATATAAGTTGGCAGATAAGTTTGTAATTGAATATGTAAGAAATGATATGTTCTCTAAATGATAAAAAGTACAATTGCAATCGTAGTAATAGTTATTTTAAGTTATATATTACTTGGATATGCAGGAAAGTATTATTTTCCTTAAAACATTACATAAATTGTTTTAGTAAAAGAATTTAACAACATTTTAAATGAAATTCATGCAAAAACTTGTCAAAATCTTTTAGTGAAACTCCATTAGTTTTGTACAACGTGTAAAATACATAACAAATTTAAATAACTACAAATTTCATCTTCATATAGAATTAATTTTTATAAAATTTTTAAATAAAAGAGTAGCAGAAGATAAATGCTCTTGTTGTGGTTCCCTTTCCTTAAGGTTTGTTTGCATGCAAACGGCTAATTGCAATAATGGCAGTTAAGTTTTACCATGCCCAGTTAATAATACAATTTCGGGAATTTAACCCCTTCGATAAATCGCTGTCAGTTTTGAAAAGCAATCGCCATTATCTCACTTAATAATAATAATAATAATGTGGGCAGGTAGCCCAGTTGGTAGAGACGCAGGTTGGTAAGCTGAGGTTAAGCAACTGTGATCGTGGTTAGCAAACTGGATGACTTAGCTCACAGGGTAGGAAGCACTGTTAAGCCTTGGTTGGCAACTTCCTAGGAGAATGTGAGTCCAAAATCAAACAAAATACTAATCATTGATGAGAAGTCATGATAGAGCAAAGGCCCTCAGTCTCCGGCAGGCCTTCAATGGTCAGAGGGTGCTAAGAATCTCTGGACAACAGGCGGACTCCACAATCGGGAGTGTGGACTCGAGAAGTGGCAGTATTAGGATCCGCACAGACCAATGGATGTGGACAGATGAGCAGAACAGGACAACATTAGAGTGTTACAGAAGAAGCAAGCCAAATGAGAGGGGTTACAGGATGAGAATGTTGGAAGTATTGGGGGAAGGCAAGAACGGCATTAGAAGTTACAGAGCAGAGGGCAACATACAGACGAGCAAAGTGATAGAAGCACGGATGCCACACATAGTAGACAAAGAGAAAAGATTAGGAACAGTGATAGACATAGCAGTACTAAAGGACAGGAATGTAGAAAGCAAGGAGAAAGAGAAGNATATATATATATATATATATATATATATATAGCATTTATCAAGAAATAGCTGCAAGTGTCTTAGATCCACACACTACCAATCCATAACGTATTTTGCTTAAAAATAATGATACAAATACTTTATTCATTTAACGCTACAATACTATCGATGGCAAAATGTTTATACGTTTTCCATAAAATCAAAAGATTAAAATATGAGCAGTTTTATTTATAAAAATAGGAGGCACATCTCATTTACATTGTGCATTCTAATTTTTGAGATTTTATTATTTTGTGAGATAAAAGCGTTGAACAATTTTAAAACACCAACAAAATGTTAAAAAAAGATTTCTACATTTGTGAAAATGCATATTCAACACTATTTGAAAGCCAAATGCCATCATTTACAGGAAGTGCTCACATCTGCTTCAGGAAAGTCCCAATTCCAACTCTGGCAGATAGACAGTTTCACAATACTGCTTAATCAAACACGGTTTTTACACGGCTAAAGTTTATGTATGCAATATTATACAATCTAATCCAGTTCTATAGATGTCTACGCTGCCAATAGTAGTCGGATGCTCATTTCATTACATANAGACAAAGAGAAAAGATTAGGAACAGTGATAGACATAGCAGTACTAAAGGACAGGAATGTAGAAAGCAAGGAGAAAGAGAAGATAGACAGGGAGTTGGCAGTGGAAATAGAATGGCTGTCGAAGTTAAAGAAGGTTAAAGTAGTCCCGGTAGTAATAGGAGCACTAGGAGCATTGAGTAAGAAGCATAAGAGATACTTGGAGGCGTTGGGAGTACCAAAGTGGGGAGGAGCAGTAGCAAAGAAGGCAGCATTGTTAGGAACAGCTAGACTCATTGGGAACTGGTGAGTTCCCCGACCTGAGAGGGATACCAGCATCAAGTTGTGAGAAAGAAATGAAATAATAATAATGTTTTATTGCTTAGAAACAGATACAGCTCCAAGCTTGAAAAAGAAAAGATGAAAAAAAATAAAAAAATAAACGCTGACAAAAAATTCACAAATTACAGTTGTGGGTAATGACTTAACACCATCCTGAAAGGGAAAAAGCAACTGTAAAAATTTAAAGCGATTTCTGGATGAATACATCCGTATCTGGTGTCATACTCATGATTTTATTCAGTGATGTGACAACGAAATCATACAAGGGTGAGACTCATCATTGTTAATAGGATCATACCATTTCTTATTCTCCTCTTTTAAAATATCCGCCATGTTATATTTATACTTAGTCCATCTGTATATATATATATATATATATATATATATATATAGCATTTATCAAGAAATAGCTGCAAGTGTCTTAGATCCACACACTACCAATCCATAACGTATTTTGCTTAAAAATAATGATACAAATACTTTATTCATTTAACGCTACAATACTATCGATGGCAAAATGTTTATACGTTTTCCATAAAATCAAAAGATTAAAATATGAGCAGTTTTATTTATAAAAATAGGAGGCACATCTCATTTACATTGTGCATTCTAATTTTTGAGATTTTATTATTTTGTGAGATAAAAGCGTTGAACAATTTTAAAACACCAACAAAATGTTAAAAAAAGATTTCTACATTTGTGAAAATGCATATTCAACACTATTTGAAAGCCAAATGCCATCATTTACAGGAAGTGCTCACATCTGCTTCAGGAAAGTCCCAATTCCAACTCTGGCAGATAGACAGTTTCACAATACTGCTTAATCAAACACGGTTTTTACACGGCTAAAGTTTATGTATGCAATATTATACAATCTAATCCAGTTCTATAGATGTCTACGCTGCCAATAGTAGTCGGATGCTCATTTCATTACATACATTATATATACTGATTTATGTTAGGGTTTGTGAAGCAAATACGGAGAAATAGTCAACTTTTCATACAATCAGGAGGAAGTTTATGCTTAATTTCAACACCAAAATATATATTTTGAAAACTAGTAAATTTCAGGTAAGTTTGTGTATGTACCTGCCAAATTTATAAAAATATCTAATCTTAATTTATGGATTGAATAAACCTATTAGCCAAAGTATGAAGACAAGTACTTAAAATTTATTTTGCCTAAATTATGATTATCTTAGTTATGAAACACATTTCATTAACCAGGATACAACAATTATATTAAGTAAATGAGATCCAACTGAGTACCCTGCATTTTCCTTTCTGTTTAATATCATTAAAACATAAAAGTTCTGTGTACACATTGTAAATTGTTAATTTTAGTATATCACAATACTAGAATATAAATGCATGCTTCATAAATATATGAAAAGAATAGATAATTGCATCCTTAAAAACTACTAAATATTTGGTAGATTATGGTCATTTTATTCGTTCTTTTAAAATTTTTTTTCCACGCGCTTTATTAGCTTTTGGATTTTTTACTGCTATATTTGTGTAAATGAAATTTGTTTAAGGCTTTTTTTACTGTTGACCTTATTAATTGAAATGTCACCTTTCATAAAAAAATAGAAATAGCATATATTTCTGACAATAAAATCTCGCAAGTCTATCTTCATTCTTAATAACGACGATGAGAATATTTAATATTTTTTATAGCTGATTCACGTAATTTGTTTGTTGTTTACTTTGAATAGACATTTAACATACTCATTACTATATGGTGTAATTTGATAAAAGCAGGCAAAGGTTAACTTTTTTCTAAATGAAAATATGGTCTTCATTCGGTATCCGAAAAATATACATCTTTGCATTGTGATTCCGTGCATAAAAATTATTTGTATTAACATGAATGTTTGTGATTAACTTAGCATATACATCCAAACAAAGAATTTATATTATTACGAATATATAGCATATCTTTGCCTGAATTTCAATTAGACACCTTCAACAATAACTATTTACGATGAAACTTGGTCATTGAATATGAGATATAAGGTAAATGCTCTTTAGAAATTATTTCACATTGTATGAATATGTAGACTACTGTGAACAACATATTTTAGATTTTTCTATGAATTCTATTTTCACCCATTTCAAGTCTCTAAATGTAAACATAGAGACATGGAGTTCAATGTATTGATAAAATACATTATTAGTAAATGCTTAGTAGTGTAATTCTTATAATATTGCTTTTGTATTGTTTTTAAATTAACTAAAATCAAAATTGAAAAGTTAAAAATACAGTCAGAGACTTTAGTCAAGACTTTTAATGAGATCGGAAGTTTATTCATCCCAATGAAAAAATGGCAAAATGATATTTAATAAATATATCTACAATAGTAATTGCAAAACTTCAGAATCCAATTTGATCAGGTTGAAAAGCAAAATTAGATATGTATATTTCAATTAGAAAACTACTACGTTTACTTCTATTGATTCTTAATTTCTGATTATTTACACAACTCTAAGTCGGTGCAGATCTTTGTTGCGCTCAAATAATTGAGGAAAAGTGAGTATAGAGTGGGGAAGTAGGTTTTCAGTCCAGTTTGACAATCACTCTGTAAAGATGATGGGAGATCCGAACAAAGTTTTAGCAAGTCATCTTCAATTTTATTCTAAACACAAATCATAATCTTAGTTATGCAAAAAGTTACATTTTTAAGAGAATATTAGGCACAAGTTGAGATTCTTTTATCGTAGGTATTAATCAGCGGTAATTGCATATAAAACTAAATACCTTTGTATCATTTTGTGATGCCTGAGTTTTAATATAGTTAATTGCCCACTCGCAAACAGTGCATTCAATGGTGCTAGAAGTTTTAGGAGCGGCAGCTCTGCTTTCAGCAGTAAAAGTATATGCAGCAAAGGCGATAAGAAGAACTACCAACAAGTGTTTGATCATCTTTCCTAATACTGATGCTATTTATCCATGCTCTATTTATACATAGATGTTTGTCAATAAGTTACATTACTTAAATAATTGAAATTTTGATTGTGTTTGCTTTTTGTTACTTAATCATTATGTATATAAATTTTTACGGAACTAATAGCTTATTGAATGTGCACACCTTTCCATAAATTTAGAATGACTAATTTGTTAGTTTATCAATGCTATGTTTGCAAGTAACTGTATTCATGTACACGTCCATTTAGAAATCAGAAAATTTTTTATTGATAAGAATGTCTTAAAGTGGCAATTTTGTGAATAACATGAAACAAATTTTCAAAAAATATCCAAATTTGACAAAAGCTAATGATTTGGAAGCGAAGACTTTATATATTTTTTGCTTTAGCAAATGTTTTCAAATTCGAGCACGTACTTGGAATTTATTAGTGAACACTTTTCAACGACATTTTAGCTACAATGATTCTTTCTTTTGCAAGCAAAATATCATGTAGGAAGAACAATTGGATTTTGAAGCCTTTTAAAGTAATAGTAATAGTAAATATATTAGTTTTTATTGCAAACTTTAGACTTGAATAATATCAAGAGAACATAAAAAAGAAACAAAAACAAATTAAATGTAGGACGCCGTAAAATCTTTCCTTTTCTTTGAAAGTATAAATGAATCACTCAACCTATTTGAAGCCTTTCCCTAAGAGTTAGAATTGGATAATCATGACTGCATTCGTTATTATTTTGTCTTAGATAGCTTAATGGACGGTGGGGATTTTTTATATTTAACCATAATTTTTGTCATTAATATTCAAATAAACATTTACATTTAAAAATTTAATAAATTCATGTGCTTCAAAGTAATGTAAGTTAGGTTTTATAATTCTAAAAACTCTCCTTTGTATGCTTTCAGTCTTTAAACTTTTGCCTTTCTGTTATCGTGCTATGCCGTTATTGACAACAGTATTCTAATGATGATCTGATCATAGCGAAGTAAATATGTAAAGATCTTTTACCGGTATACCACTGAAGATAAATTGTTTGAAGAAATGACTTTATCTTAGTTGCTTTACCAATTAGTTGATTTATATGTTCATCCCATTTCAGACTGTCTTGAACTGTACTACAATAAATTTTTTTGTCTTGCTTCTTTTTATTATTCTATAATCTATTTCTATTTCTTGTGGTAAATTTGTAATTTCTCTAGCTTTGTTAGTATTAATTACAACATCATTTTCAGTACACCAGTCCTTTATCATATCAATAATTATGTGACTTTGTTCTTCATTAATAGAATCTCAGGCTGTCGTGTCATCGACAAATTTATTTCTTTGGTACCAATTCCCTAGCAACATAATTATGAATAAAACAGACAAATATGGTCCTAATTTAGTCTCTTATGTTCAGTTCTAAATGAATTCCACAAGGTGTTTTATCTAGGGATGTGCCAGAATCCGGTATCTGGTAAAATCGGCAATTACACAACTTGATCTGGATATCCGGTATCCGGTAAAATTGTACTTGTTTACCGGATTTTACCGGATAATATATTCTGAGATAAAACTTGAATTAAAAAGGAATTTATATTTTCCCATGATATGGAAGTTGTCATGCGACAAAACAAATTTTTCTGATACATCAGGACATAGTCTATTTAATAATTATTTATATTCATTCGCAAGAGGTCGATATTAATTGAGAAATGAGGTTGTTCTTCTGTAAAAATTAGGGGAACTAAGAGTCATAAAAGTAACATTTTTTTCTGTTGGTCCGTTTTGGAGTCTGCTTAAAATTTGATGGTTTTCAGATCTGGCCTGCAATTAAATAGGAAGTATAAAGTCATAAAAAGTCATATTTTTGTTTTTTGAAAAATACGGTATTTGTGGCTGAAATGTCATAAAAGTGATATGTTAGCATAGTTTCATTAAAATTAAGAAAAAAAATTAAAAATTAATGTTGGATTGTGACTGCTTTATATCATTTGAACTAAGACATTTATATTCATTCAATTTCAATTAATATACTTCCTTGTCTAACCCCCGAGAAATTTAATTCCTAGCTAATTATTAACTCGACGCGACTCACTGATCAACGCGTTTCTAGGACTGGCCATAAGAGCTGGCAGTGGAAAAAATAATAAAGAACAATATACATGATTATTTTATGGATTCTACAAGGCACACGTGTTGCAGAATTGTACCTTGCGTATTCCGGCAAAAACATATGAGGCTACACAATCTAATTGCTTCAATTAATGCTGCTATCATAAAAAATCAAAGTTGTTAAATGTTTGACAGATTAGAAATTCCACCAGATGTTGTTATTACTCCCACCCTTGATTTTTGGAAATGATGCCTGTGAAATAATTGCATATTTCAAGTCACGAATAGAAAATACCGGCTTTACTGCTATAATGGATGGCAAGGGGATGGACAGTTAATCTAAATTGTACGCCAAGCTACGAAAATGTCAATCAACATCGGCTGCAGTTGGTAGATATTTTTCTATGCTAAGAAAACTCCTAGCCTATGACAGAAATCTTAACCACAATAATGTATGGACAGTTATGTACTTTTATTATAATTTAGTAGCTTTAAAAAATTGACTTTTTTATTTAATTATTTTTGTTTGGTTTTTATCTTGTTCTCGTAATTGAAAAACGTTATATATTGCTAAAATTGATTATTTTGAAAAATGGATGGTCATATTTTAGGCATATTTAACTAAATTCCCTCATTATTTATCATAAAAATAAGGTTATATATTGTTTTTAAAGTCATTTTTCTGTTTCCGCTAGTAATAGTTGAACAATATATTAGCCGGTATCCGGTAAATTATCGGGTATCCGGCACATTCACTTCACTACCCGGATCCCATCCCTTATTTTATCCTTTGTGTTCTGTTATTTAAAAAGAAGCTAACAACTATACTGTTTCATCTTTTATTTTAGGTTCATAAGAACAATGTTATGAATAACATAATCAAAGGCTTTTTGAAAATCAAATAAGATTTTCTGCTCATTTGCTGAAATAAGGGATACTGCATAACCTGCTGCAATTGAAGTAAATTCATTCATTTTGAATTATTGGGCTAACACATGGCTTGGTGTTGTTACAAGCATCGATCATTCAGAGACGAAACTAAAAATTTTCAAACGGGTGGGTGGTTTGATATAATCTTAAAATTAAAATAAATTACTTGAATAAAAACAGAGTACTGAATAATAAGATGAGTTGATTAACAGCAGTATTTAATTTTTATATTGCATTCAACACTGGCAATAAACGGATAAGCAGATAATTTTAAAATTATATCTTGCGTATCCCTTTATCGCAACCAAAGGAGAGGTGGCGTCCGCAAACTCACCCCTTAAATCCGTTCCTGGGATAATTCAAATAGCTATTCATTTTTATGCAAAGAACTCAAAATATCATTGTGAAACATGAATAAAATGGTAATAAAAGTAAGCTAGAGTATGATATTATTTCACTTAGAACTTAAAAAAAATTAATCATTCAAAATCAGTAGTGAATTTAGAACATTCTCGGAAAGTCTATTTAGATTATAAAACTGCAAGATGAAATTAATATGTTTGTTCTTTGTAAATACAAACTTTCAATGAACCAGTCTAAATAAATACCTGAATAATTAAAAAAAGTAAAAAGTCAATGGTTTTATCTAACACACACCTAAATAAAGGTCAAATTCGTAATCTACGTATAAAAGTTCCACTAACTGGATGGGTCCGAAATTAAGAATTTGAAAAAGTGCAATTTTGACACACCTTAATGTTTTACCAATGTTTTCAGTAACTTGTTTTAGGTACCATAACAATTTCTAGAATATGTTTACTTAATTAGATAAGAGATTTAATGACTTCAGATGTAAATGGTCTCTTATTTCATACCTGTATCGGTAATATGAGACCCCTTTATTTTCAGTTTAAATTTCGCGGAGTTGTTGAGTAAAATACATTTAATTGGAAAAAGAAATACCAATAATGACGTGATTGTTCTAAAGTGTTTCAGTTTCATCAAAGCCAAAAATACGTTTAAATTTTAAATAGAATTTATATAATATTTATAATCAGTTAATATTTATTACCATTTAAATGACATTCAATGTGCTTTATGATCATCCCAATGCATTTGTCTTCGTCCCTTCACATCTTGTTGTTGATGATTTTTTAGTAGTTTAGTACTGAATATTAGCTTAAAAGTTCCAGAAAGAAAGCAAAATTAATATTACCTACACACATTATTGATGGAATGTCCTCATTGAGGATCGCCTTATGCACTATGGTCTATTAACATCAACAGTAATTATCCAACTTCATTTCATTATATTGTTAATAATAGCAATTTTACAACACACCTTTGTATTATATTACTTCGCCAATGCATTCTTTGAAAACAAAACATTTATATCTAAAGAAATTTTGAGCATGATAGATTCCTGCCTTGGCAAATTGGATGAATTTTCTCACAGAATATGGACTTGTTGATTGAATGCTTACGTTGTATATATGCAGAAATGGTAATAGGACTGATATATGGTGCAATAACAATGCTCTTTTCAAAATCCAGGGCAGACAGGACACTTGATTGATTCCCTACACTTACCCAATATGCTGTAGTTGGACAAATTTGGACACCTTTAGTAAAGCATTAAAAATGATTGAATTTGTTTCACAGGAGTCCTGATTTATTCATATAATTTTGAACGCACACAATTTGCAAACAAATAAAGATATGACAAATCATGTCATAAGAATGTTTCTCTTTTAACACGGAATTGAATGTGCTATGTTCGCCTAAACCGAAAGTGATAAAAGGTTCAGATACACAAGCAAAATTCCTCCAAGTAACTACACTTTTGTTGATGAAAATAGTATAATATGTACTATTTGGATATACATATACTTGAAGAATGAAGCGGTTGGCTTACAGCACTACGGCACAACGGTTGTGAAAACCTATTTGATAGTAGCAATTTAAGCAGGCCGTTCGCAGAAAGCTACATTATCTTCTACAATTTTCGTCTCTTAGAAGGGGAGATGAGAATTTCCTAGATAAGCCATAATGCACTCGCATTTTTCGCAATGCATTAAAACGCATCAAGTTCGGTGAGAGGCTTACTTTCAATCATTCATGCAGAGTTGACGCGGACAATTAGCTCCGGGGTTCCCCGCGCCGTATCACATGAGAAATTTCAAAGTTCAAATTATCGCATCGCCATTTCAAATGTTCAGGCCATGCAAGCTTACAAGAACTATTCTGCACACATGCAAGCTTGCAATTTTAACATTTCTGCCCGTAGGTCCCAGAATCAGGAGTAATTCGGTTGGTAATTACACATTAACACCATTTGTTTTAACTCTAGTTCTAATGTGAATTTTTCAAAATCTTCTACGTTTTTTAAGCACTTATAGTCTATGAAATAATAAAGATATTAAAATTCCGAAAACAGCATTAGATAGAAAATTGTTTTCTCTTTCCATTCACCTAAAATACGCAACCTGGTTGTTTCCCGTCCAAACGCGACAAACTCTGACTTTGAGCACGGTACATCCGGACGGGACTCTCATAATTTTTCTTTAAAAAACAAAATGGACATTAGGCCGCCTCATTATCTGAACATTAAGTATGAAAATAATTTGAATATTTTAGCGGCAATCGGATTTCTCATTGAAAAAAAATCTTCCTTGCAAATACTTCAAACACAAGTATAAGTTCTAGCACAAATCTTCATTATTGCATGAGTGAGCCCAACCCCATAGATATATCCATACAAGAGGACGTCCATATTGTATTATTTATTGGTAATGATAAGGCTGTACACAAATTCCTCGAGTTCGGCTGTTGTTACAGAGCTCTCAAGCTGGACTGGACATTTCAAAGGTTGGACTAGTTCTTCCTCTGGACTCTCACTTTGATAATGCCGCATTTTTATCTCCAATTTGGAACATTCTTAATGTACAAATTTACAATTATAATTTTCATTTTATATTTTTTAATATTCATTTTCAATTGAAATCAATGTTGCTTTTGCCTAATAACCCCAGTAGAATATTTTGTAAAAATTATTTTTAAGGTTTCATTGCATATGTGGGAGGGGATCTTAAAACAACAGTTAACGATGAAGGTGTTCCTTGTGAAATTATCTTTCTGGAAATTTACACATTAAGCAACTCAATTTTGTCAACAAATCTTGATGAAACTGTGAAAATTTCATATTTTGAGATTTTCAAGTTTTAAAAATGCAAATTTACAACCAAATATGGAGAAAAAACTAGAGGATACAGCGTCGACATCAATTTTCAATACAATACACAAATCTCCTATGAAACCCATACTGGAACGAAAATGACCAGAATATGCACGTTTTCCCACACGTTTCTACACAAGATATTGTTCCGAGAAGGAATTGTTTAATAATTATATATATATATATATATATAT
>CABFPE010000096.1:1110310-1143826 GCA_900660155.1 Hofstenia miamia
TATATATATATATATATATATATATATTTAAAGCATATTTTGCTAAGATTTACATTAATTGGAATAGAGCACATTGCTTAACGTTTTCTACTATAATTTAGTTATCTTCAGAAATAATAAAATTTGTGGAAAATTGATACAGATTTTACAATGTACTACAATAATTAATTAACGAAAATAGAGTGGTCTTATGTTCTTCTGACTATTGAACAGCATTGATTTTTCATGATCCTTAATTATTAAGGCTTCAGATATTTTTGATTTGTTTGATCTTAAAATCAGTCTAAAACTGTCCTGATTGATGCTATGAATGTGCGTAAGTACTTCAGATTGAAGATGTCCATTAATATGTTCGGATTTCCGTGTTTCAAAATGTCATATAGTCTCACCGATGTATGTCTTTCCACTGACATCACAATTACATGATTATACTATTAATGAGGCTAACGATGGTGGAATAATATCTTTATTTTAAAACAAATCAGAGGTCTTAATTGATGTAAAAATAGTAACAATTTTCGATTTCTTTAGTAATTTATTAAATTTAACGATGTACTTGCTTACAGCAAAGGTAATTTTCCGAAATCCTAGTAAGTGTTCTGCCCTAGCATTGATGAAGAAGTTAAATATTTTACCAACATAAGAGAGAATTGATTATAAGATCATATGTACTATCCATAGAATTATCTACATAAACGAACCTAAATATCTAGCCGAATTACTTCACTTATATACATCCCAAATGGCGATTTACGTTCGCTTGATCAGCTTTTATTAATTTCACCAAAATCCAATTCAATTGCAGGAGATGCTTCCCTCAGTATTTTTGGGCCGAAAATTTGGAATTCCTTACCATCCATTTTAAGATTTGAGTCGAATTATATCCTGTTTAAAAGAAAATTAAAACAATTTTTGTTTGAGCGTGCATTTCATTATGCTGGTAGTTAATTTATTACAATTTTGTTGGCGCAGTCGAAACTCAGCNTTAATCTCGCAATTAAAAAATAAAGCACAAATTCCAAAAAATAGACAAAACAAAATATGAAATAATATGTAAAAAAAAATTGGTTCTTGAAGAACTTTTTTCAATTATACATGCGGATCTTTTATTAAGGCAAAATCAAATACCAACATTAGCCACAAGATGGCATTCATAACTATGTTGATTGGAAATTTTTTAAATATATTTATCACTTTTGTCATATGTTATTGACCTCTAGATTTAGAGTATGGACAAATTGTCACTACAATTTTGTCCCCATAAGATTTCCATATGTGGGGATCTCCACAGAGGACACTACATCTTCACATCCAACACATACCCTGAATATATGGTTAACCATACCCAGGGACAATCAGAGGGCGGGGCAGATGGCATAATGAGCTGAAAAAATATCAATATCATGAATTCTGCAACATTTTTCTAAATTTAAAGTAGAAAAGATCCTTAAAAATTTACCAAAATCAAATTTATAAAAAGAATTTCAAAAATAATATAAATAAGTAAAACAAATAATTTAATAGAAGGTTTTGATATGGTTTCTTAGTGTAATAAGGGACCTATCAAACATATTTGATCCTACAAATGCCCATGTCACTGAAAGTTCTATCTTGTTTTGAATTTTTTTGCTTATTTGTTATCACTATGGCACCACAGTTACATGCATATCTTTAAGGCATTCTTCAATATTTAGTAGACAAGTTCTTGGAGAATACACATGCAGTCTCTAAAAAGGTGCTAAATACAATTTTAAGAGATGGTTAAGATCCTAGCATTTATTGTAGAGTTTGGATAGTGAGCATTAACCATTTTCTACAAATAAATAAGCTAAATTGATTTTTTTATGATTGATCTCAATTGTTAGCTTACTTCTTCAGAGATTATGCATTTATACTTATATATATATATATATATATATATATATATATATATATATATATATATATATATATATATATAAACAAATATAAGTATAAATGCATAATCTCTGAAGAAGTAAGCTAACAATTGAGATCAATCATAAAAAAATCAATTTAGCTTATTTATTTGTAGAAAATGGTTAATGCTCACTATCCAAACTCTACAATAAATGCTAGGATCTTAACCATCTCTTAAAATTGTATTTAGCACCTTTTTAGAGACTGCATGTGTATTCTCCAAGAACTTGTCTACTAAATATTGAAGAATGCCTTAAAGATATGCATGTAACTGTGGTGCCATAGTGATAACAAATAAGCAAAAAAATTCAAAACAAGATAGAACTGTCAGTGACATGGGCATTTGTAGGATCAAATATGTTTGATAGGTCCCTTATTACACTAAGAAACCATATCAAAACCTTCTATTAAATTATTTGTTTTACTTATTTATATTATTTTTGAAATTCTTTTTATAAATTTGATTTTGGTAAATTTTTAAGGATCTTTTCTACTTTAAATTTAGAAAAATGTTGCAGAATTCATGATATTGATATTTTTTCAGCTCATTATGCCATCTGCCCCGCCCTCTGATTGTCCCTGGGTATGGTTAACCATATATTCAGGGTATGTGTTGGATGTGAAGATGTAGTGTCCTCTGTGGAGATCCCCACATATGGAAATCTTATGGGGACAAAATTGTAGTGACAATTTGTCCATACTCTAAATCTAGAGGTCAATAACATATGACAAAAGTGATAAATATATTTAAAAAATTTCCAATCAACATAGTTATGAATGCCATCTTGTGGCTAATGTTGGTATTTGATTTTGCCTTAATAAAAGATCCGCATGTATAATTGAAAAAAGTTCTTCAAGAACCAATTTTTTTTTACATATTATTTCATATTTTGTTTTGTCTATTTTTTGGAATTTGTGCTTTATTTTTTAATTGCGAGATTAAATAATGTCGGTGATTGTCATATTTCCTAGAAGCAGGCCTTTCAATATATATATATATATATATATATATATNGGATAGCGAAGATTGAAAATGAAATAGAAGAGCTTCGACGGCGTTTACTTTGCTTAGGCAGACGAACACTTGTAGCGGTGTTTTCTTTTTGTTTTTTATTAAAGCGCTACCCACGGCGAGAGTCTCACCTCTAGCAAACAATAAAATAATAATAAAAGTAATACATCAGTAATTATCAGATCACTATGTACACCCTAAACATGTTTTACTAAATCGTCTAAGTATTTTTAATGAATCTTTACACCGTTTTAACGAATATAACTTATATCAGCATATATTATGAATATCGACTGAAATTTGAAGTAAATTTTAAAAATGTAGCACAATTTTCGCACACCATCGATCTGAAAAGTCCGTACCTCCCAATCAAATAAGGTTTAATAACATTGTTCTACACTTTTTGTTAAAACGCTTCTAGACATAAATTTTAATAAAAAACTATTAGAATGGGTCCGAAAGCAATATCTATAATATTTACTGAGATATAAACAAGTTGTATTGAAATCGCTATTCAATAGATAACATCCAGAAGTAATTTTGAATATAAAAACGAATAAAGTAGTGCGAAATTGTTATCCTCATGATTGATGGGATTTCAAACGTCTAAAATTGCTGGTCTACTTTAGCATTGTATCATTTCGAGTTTCAATGAATGGAAGAACAGTAGTCCATGTTANACCAGCTTATAAAAATGTTGTTCGGTACCGCGGAAGTGAAAACGAATCAGACTTTAAATTTATTGAAAATTTCTAAAGCCTAATTAATTAATTTTAATGCAAACTTCGAGTTTTCATTGAAGTAGCATTATAAAACACGTACCAAAGTGTACAGTTCTGGGTTATATTTACCAGAGATCAAGTATTTATTATAAATTGGATTAAAGTGATATTTTTGTTGAATGGCCCTGTTGCCTATGTATATATATATATATATATATATATATATATATATATATGCAAGAGTGGGCATACGATAATTGCCAAATCAAAAGCAGGTTATACGACCACATTTTTTGTGAAAGACCCAAAATGAACATGATAGAATTCCCCTCACTTGGCTTGAATTCCACCTCACCCCAGCCCATGAAATTTTCCGTGAGATTTCCATGGAGCCCAAAGATGTCACCAGCACAAATCATATGTATGTATATCTAAGCTAGCTCAGAGATGGAAATGGGCAGAAAACCTTGGCCCAAGCCCGGTCCAAATCCGGTTGTCCCATTTAAATTAATGCCAATTCGGCCCACTTTATGATTCTTACCAAAAATATTTCTTTAATGTTTCAATTTGTTTGACCAAATTTGGGTATCTTAGAAAGTTACAATAAGATCTGCACACTGAAATTAGAAACTTAAGCGGACATTCAGAAGTTATATGATACCAATGGAAATTTTTAAAATGTAAATATTATTTTTCAACATATTGCTTATAAATTATATGTCATTTATTGCATTTGAGTTGAGTTTGAGTGCAATGTTGAGCAATAGTAAGTTATTTTTAAAATATATGCACATTTGTTTTTAATTTATTATCAAATTAACACAGTGTTAGGTTAATATACCGAGAAATCTAGTTTTCTCTTGAAAAAGTTTTATTAATTACTATAGTAGTTGGTTCAAAAAACGGAGGGCGCGGTTTTGTTGTGCAAGAAAAACGAAAGCTAACAAATTTTTTGAAAATCGCCTCGCATTAACTTTTAGGAAGGCTATAATGTTGAGAAAATATTACTATATAATCGAGGAAATATCAAAAAAAAATTAAACGAGTGGTAATGAATCAAAAATATAAAAGTCTACAATTGCGATTTATGATATGGAAGCGACATCCCTACCTTGAAAACTTGAAAAGTTCTTGAATAATTCTTAATTCTTTGATTTCCTTCAACGATTTGGAAATTTTATAAAAGAAATTATCAAGAATTTGTTCGTGGATTTCTTGAAAGGATATTGAAAATTTCGTAAGAGAAATATCATGTTCGTGGCTCTCTTGTAAAAATTTTTCAATGTTTCTTGAAGTAAATTATTACAATATGACATAAATATATCTGTATAGGTTATATTTATAATAATTTGTTGTAAAATTCAAAATAGTAGTAACACTAATCAGCTGGCAGTAGTTGCAGTTATGTTTGACTAGCTTATGTTTATATTTAAATTTTATCATTATTATGTTTCTAACGTTTCTTCAATTTAAAACAATAAATTATGAAAGTTTTTTTTCTATTTCTAATTTCTTCAAATTATAATATATAAATACAATTAAATTTCAAAATAATATATTCATGAAAGTTGGTCAATTAATAAATGAGATTTCAAATGTATGGGTGCTCTCTGTCCTAAACTATTCTAATTTCTGAATTTATATGTTTATTTACTCAAAAAAAGAATAAAGAACTGAAATTAACTAATATTCAATATATTTATGATGAAACAAATTATTACATAACTAAGGGGAAAACCAGCATTATTTCACGATTAGCAATCTTATGTTTGTATTTTGCTAGAAATCTGGAAAAATTCGTGTCCACCTTAAGGTAAAGCAGGACAGACGTCAGAACGTTTAAAAACAGCACTATTCTTTCTAAGGCAGGACGTCTGGTCACCCAAAATGAGTCATATGATTTGAATCCAATCGACATCCATGGTCATACTGTAATTCAAATAACTACAGTGCTAACAATATTTACACTGACATTTCATATCAAAAGCAAATATAAACAACAAATGCGGAATCACTGACAGCTTCAACTTGACAATGAAAGGAATCATCGCTTTTTCTTTGCTATTGGTCTTCGCTTATGGGAAACCCAGCAGCACTGAAGATTGTTTAGTTTGCGAAACAGTTTTAGACACCATAAAAAGCACTCTAGCAGAAAATTCAACAGCGGTAAGTATTTGAAATTGTTGATGCTCTTAACACATCGTTGCTATTTAATGTGTGATGTAGCAATGACCCGCAAGACTCGTCTAGCACTCACCCGTGACCCAATCAAAAAGCTTGCCAGAAATATGCACAAATGGTCTTAGCATAAAATACGAAATCAACAAAAACAAAAAAAACAATTAATGTCTGAATCGGAAAGAACTTCAACGATTCAAATGTTGACTTGCTAAATTGCCACTTAATTCTGATAGTGTTCTTCCATTCAAAGACTATAAATTACCCACCACCCAACCCGAAGTCCGTGAAGGTGTGATCCGCAACCCGAATCGTTAAATTTTTTATCCAATCCGCGGGGTTTGATTTCTTTGCGATTTATTCCGTTTATTTGAATTTATCGCTCCTGGTGAATGACAAGTGAAAGGTCCTACCTTAACGTAGTGAACTATACCATTTCTGAACATTTCTAATTGTCTTAATATAAATTGTTTTATTACTAAAATTTATTACTTAAAAATTTGCCTAGTTTTGCTGGGCACAATATGCATGCATATATCCGTTCTTTACTTTGAGGAATAACTTTATGGAATATTTTTATGCTTGTCAAAATAATAGACGTTAAAAAATGGAGGTAAATCTTATCAAGGATTCCTAATTGAGTTCCATATTTAAATAAAATTCAGATATCTAGTTTTGCATTTTGCTTAGTTAGTTTTAAAGCACTCTTAAATACAATAAATTTTCTAGAATCATCACAATTTTATATACTGATGGAATCAGAAACATATAATTATTTCAAATGCCCTACAAAAATTATAAATGAATTTTATAACTCTTTTTTCAATCCAAATTATTTGCTGTGCCACTACGTGTTTCACGTGTGTGCATGTGTATATATTGATAAGACCTACCTAATTCCAAAATAATCTGGATTAATTATTTATATCTGATCTTTAAGTTTTTGCTAAGTATTCTGACAGATTTCACAGTGCATTGGAATATTTAGGACAAGGCTCAAGCAGAAGCTATTAAACTCTGCAATTTACTTCCAGGTAAAATGCCTCCTGAATGCGCAGATTTCATGAAATATTGGTTTTACACGCTTTACGAAATGACAGTCAACCAAATTCAACCCGACACAATTTGTAAAGACGTTGGGTTTTGTTCATCTTCGAGTATTTCCCAGTGTCAACTGTGCAAACAACTACACCATCACAAAGTTCTTGGCCGAAAGCAATTGGTATGTGTAGCTTTTTATTACGGGTCTTGAAAAATCCGCTTGTTTTTTCACATATCTCTCTCATTATCACGAAAGTTTCTAATAGTTATAACTTGTGAGCAAAGGGAGCAATGTTTGATGTTAATTTGGGAGCTTTGCCTTGATAACTTAGTTCAACGGAGATCTTTAGAAACAATAATCATTATAATAGCAAAAATATTATTAGTAGAAATTTATTTTATATTTTGAAATACATCAAAATATCTTATTATAGGACGAGGACGAAAGACATCGACCGGGAAAACAATTTCCACATTTTCTGTTTAGATTTTTTTGTATCTTTGGTGAATTTTTCCTGAATCATTTTAGAGTATTTAGTTGCCGCTCTGCAATAATTCCAGAAAGAAATATCTTCATATAAGAAGTTCTTGCTCATTTTAAATAAAATGATGTTTAATTCGTAAGCACATTAGCCCTTATTTTTTTATTTTATTAAAAGACTTTACTTACTAAGAGAAAGTTACATATAAATAAAAATTATGTTCAAAATAAATAAAAGTTCTTTTCTTTGCAGCAAGAGCAATTGCATATAAGATGAAAAGTAAAACTATTAGTAATGCTGTAATTTTTAAAAAATAATTCCTAAAAAAATTATTTTTGGATAATCGAATAGATCAATCTCGGTATGGAGATGCACATAATTTGCTACTTTAACAATTCTGTGGAAAAATACATTACTTGTAGATTTTTTATTCAGATATTTTGAAGTGATAACTGTTTTGTTTGATTTTTTGTTGAAGCGCGAGGAATGAAAATGTTAATTAAATCTTTATAATTTAAATCCACTCTGCGGTTTAAAAATTTGTTGAGGCAAAGCAGATCTGAAATTTCTAAATACAAAGAAATAGGAATATGTTCAGTTTTAATAATCTTTCCAAGTGTACCGCGTATTTACAGTTTTTCAAGTATGCTAAGATTAGAGAAATTGCTAAACCATATTTGAGAAGCGTAAGTCAGCTTAGATATCAGTTTTAATAATCTTTCCAAGTGTACCGCGTATTTACAGTTTTTCAAGTATGCTAAGATTAGAGAAATTGCTAAACCATATTTGAGAAGCGTAAGTCAGCTTAGATTTTATTATAGTGTATTTTTGTTCGAGATTGGTGTTAAGAGGAATATTAATCTTAAGATAAAGGAATGTACAATTAGCTGTTTTAATTTTGTTAGAGATACGACTGTTCCATGACAGATTTTTAAAGACCTCCGAGGTCTTTAACAGAATCTGACGAATTCGTAGTATTTTCCATGATTTGAATCGAGCTTGAATCCTGTAAAGAAATTTATTAACATTGAACTTCATTTCATTGTTATAGGCCCAATTTTGAATGACATCAAAATCTTCTTCAATTGTGATAGAGATGTAGAGCACAATTTAATATCATCTGCAAAAAGGTAAGGAATAGTATTTAAACAAAATTTTGGCAAATCATTGATATAAGTGATGAATAGTAATGGACCCAATGTAGACCCTTCTGGAACTCCTCTTGGGATATTTCGATAATTAGATGGTATTCCATTAACTATAACTCTCTGCTTACGCTCAAATAAATAAGATGATAGCAATTTCATCCAATTTATTGGGATATTGAACGCGTCAAGTTTTTGAAGCAATTTGAAATGATTTAGGTTGTCAAAAGCCTTAGTGAAGTCAATGTACAAAACAAATGTGAGAGAATGTTCATCCCATGCTGAGTAAAGTTTTTTAATGTGCTTTAATAGTTGTGCTGTTGTAGATCGGCTATAGTCTGAAAACAAGCGTTACCACAGTTTATTTATTATGAAGAACTATATATTAAGCAGAAGAACATCCATATGACTTGAGACTGCGAAGCAGTTAGAGATTAGTGTTATTACGTCATATAGCCCTTCACCAAATGTGACCACAAAATACAACAAGGTAAAAGCCGGTTAAAAGAAACTGAGGATACAGAATATATCTTCAATTGAATAATCTATTGTTTTGTCAGATCAGCATTCAGTATAAAATTATGCTCAACGCATAAGTTCTGCACATAGTCCATCAACTACCTTGTAGGGTAAAAATCAGATTAAGGACCTATAATGGTACTTCTATCATCTGATGACAAATCTTGCATGGAAGCACTTCTTTAATTGCTCTGTTGACAAGCCAATTGATATTTTTTCAAATATTTTCAAAATTTGATAATTGGTCTTTTAATATTTCGATTACAGGAAACACAACGTTGATATATCAAGATTTTTTTAAAAATTCTGATCAAAGCCATTTGAAATTCAGCTATACTTGTAAAACTCAATTCGTACATATGATGGATTAACTCAATTTTATAGCAAAAGATTTTCTAGAGCAATGAAATAATATTGAAAACATTGAATTACTATGGTGCTGTGCCATGCACGATTTGTCAACTAAAAACAATTCCCTAACTTGCAATTCCAAAAAATCTATTCTGTGCTCGCTTTACATTCTCTATGTTTGATTTGTGAAATTCATTTGAAACTATTGATTTTTAGAAAAAATTGTCAAATTTAAATAGCTGCATATATATATATATAATCAAATTGATGGTATGTCTATGGGATCTCCCTTAGGCCCAACCATGGCTCAATTTGCAATGGACATTATTGAAAGGAATTTTACTAATCATGATTTTCTATTTTATAAACGATATGTTGATGATATCTTTGCTGTGTTTAGTAACCAAGATGAAGCAAATAATTTTTTAAAATATTTAAACAATCAAATGACTGAAATTCAATTTACAATGGAAAATCAAATTGACAACAAACTAATATTTCTAGATACTCAAATTTCAAATCATCATACAACTTTTTCTTCAAGTTATCACTTCAAAATCACCAACACTGGCTTATACATACCATTTACATCTTATTGTGACAAGAAGTATAAAATCAACAGCGTTAAAGCAATTTGTAAAAGAATTTATGCAATATCATCTGATTACAAAGTTCTAACATCAGCACTTGACACATTGTACAGAGTTTTTGAAAACAATGGTTATCCGCATAAATTAATTAAGAAAATTATCACTAAACAAATTTTACAACAAGATAATAAAACAAAGTTAACAACTCAATTATTGCAAGATCAAGAGAAGCAAAAAATATATTGGAAACTTCCATATATAGAAAACAACATCAAGAAATTGTCAAATAACTTAGTGAATATCAATAAAAAGCTCATAAGATCAAGACTTATTCCAATTTTTAGTACTTTGAAAACTGAACATCTTTTTAAGAACAAAGACAACATTCCCGAAGACTTAGTTTCTTCAATAGTTTATAAATATCAATGTGACAATTGTAACAAATTGTACATTGGAGAAACAAGCCGCCATTTCGGGAAACGTATAAAAGAGCATATTAATGGACATTTAAATACTGAAATATTTCAACACCATCATAAAATTAAAAAAGACAATTTTAACATCATTATAAAAACTAACAATACAAAAATAGGGGAAGCATTATACTTAAAGAAATTAGAACGGACCAACATACTAAACAAGCAAATGAATGCATTTCAAAGATTACATCTATTTTAAATCTTATCATATACAATTATTTTAGTTAATTATAAAGTGTAGTTTATAGTTTTGTAAAAATTTTCTGGGAAAATATTCTGACGATGATCAATAAAAGATCGAAACGCGTCAAATAGTGGATTCAATTTTAAAATATATATATATATATATATATATATATATATATATATGTACTGGCTTAGAAATCATTTCAGCAAACATTATATAATAAACTTCTATGACCTCAGTTGGTGAGCCAAAGCTCAACTTCCAACACTAACCCTAAATAGTGGATAAAAAGATATAAATTATTTACGTTTTTGTTGAAGCCCAAATTCTTTATTGTTGCAATCACATTGACATTTAGGTTCAGTTAAATACAAGACATAATTAAGTGTGTACAAAAGAATACATAATGTGAACACCAAACTATTGTTATTACTAATATTTAGACCATTTATTGAAAATCCTAAAATATTTTACTAACACGAATTTAGATCTAGATATGGGGCGATATAAATATTATTTTCTACAATATTTAAACAGACAGTCGTTTAGAATTCCATTATTGTACTATTTTTTAGTAGTAAAATGACTTTATTTAAAACTGAATAACAAAAATATGAAAAATTAAAAGAAGAAAGACAAGCACTACAGGGGCAGAGAAGAAACTTCTTGTATATAATTAGTATTTAAGAAGATTAGCATATTACGCATTAATTTAGCTTTAAAACGGTTAAGGGCATCAAAAACAGAGACATCTTTTTTAATGTGTAGGTAATTTGCAAGCCTTGTAACACGGTTAAAATATTAAGTGAAGTGCTTAAAAGAAATGATTAAATGCTAGGTATATCTTAATTTATAATTGAACTTTTGAATGGTCAATAAGAGATGATGTGATGCTGAAGTATTTGTATTTAGAGAGACATTTTTCAAGCTCAACCAAGCATATGTTTCTCAAACATTAAGCAATGTCGAATGGATCTGCAAAGAATGAACCGATTTCTTGACACCTTCTCAAGCAGAGAATTAGCTAATCCAACGCTGTGTGAACGTATTCACTTTTGTTGAAATGTAAAAAATATATTCAGAATGTTAATATATGGAAAATATAATTGAAATTTATTACAGAATGTGTTTTGAATTTCTTCATTGGGAAATCATGGGGGCAAAAATAGTCAATGTGGATAAAATACAAGTCAATATGATAACACTTGATCTTCATATTTTTGAATTTGATTTATTCATTACAATTCGCTATACTTTGAATTAAGTATAAAGATTGGAATTAGGCCTAATTTTTGTTTCTAATTATGTTTCATAAAGACTAGTTTACTACATATAAGGATTTTGCTAAAAGTTAGGATAAATTTCAATAAAATAAGATTAATATTTATGCCAGTCTTCTACTATATTGTAATAAATTGGGTCTACATTTTGAAAACAATAGCTTTATATTCCTTGGAATTATCCAAGTATAAAAACACTCTTTAAGAAGAATTTCCGTGTCTAGCAACTGTTTGTTATAGTGAAAACTTGCATATATATATATATATATATATATATATTTGGAGTGTATAGATCGAAGCAAGTTTGAAGATGAAACAGCAGCAAATGCTATTGAGGATGTCAAGGAAGAACAAAAATGAGTCTATTGAGATAGTATTAATAAGAAAAGTACTACCACGAGATGACTACACATTTATTGTGTGAGCTCATTTTAACTAGTTTCAAGAAAAATAACGTCACAAAAATATATTATAGTGAGAAATGCAAAATAGTAAGAGAAAGGTCTGTAAACAGTCAAACTAATTAAAACTGTGCTTGCATGAGGTCTCATAATTTCTGGAATCGTAACTCAGTTATGCTTAGGCATGATACTATATAAAGTTTAATATATAATCGATTTAGATTTATGATTTGAACGTTCTTATTGATACAAATTCTACTTTTGGAAAATAGGTTGCTGCAAATAGGATTAGTTCTGTACCAAAAATTTATTGATGGCTGAATGAGTTGATTGCTGCTTTGCATGTAAAATCTATACACATCACAATTCAAATTGAATGCTCTTTCAGCGGCTAACAACTTCCTGATTTCTAAATTTAGCTCTCTCATTTCATTCGTATTCAACCTAGAATTCTTGATCGGCATCTTGCTTTCCGCTATTAATGATCTGTCCTGTTTCTTTCTCTCGAAATGTAGAATGCTTGGGAAGTGCACATAGACTCATCAAATAAGTTTTACCCTACCTCCACTTGGAATTTTTCAAAATTTGTGATGACTTCAACAAGAAATTTTTGAACGCCTGCAACTCATGAACTAACGAAGATATTCAAAATCTAAAAACACCACAAGTGGAGAATTGCTTCCTTCCAGGTGTGCCCATGCGCGACAAACTTTTCCTTTGCGCACGGTGTGTTTGGATGGGACTCACATATATTGACTTCATAAAACAAGATACTTCATGGTAGTTGTTGTTCTCATGGCCATTAGACCTCGTCATTATCTGAACACTAGGTATAGAGATAATTTGAATATTTTTACAAAGACCGGATTTCTCATTGAAAAATACTATTTGCATGAGCGCACCCTACCCCATAGATGTATCCATGTAAGAAGCTTTCAATATTTCTTAACAGGCTTGGATGAAATTATTCACAAATGCTGACAAATCGGTTTATTACGAAAAGTAAAACTTGTGGAAATAGGGTTAATAAACGGATTTTTCCTTATTGTTAACCTCTGTATAGTCACTAAATATACTTCTTAAACTGCTTGAATTCACTGAATTTAACAGCATCCATGAAATTAGCAACCATGAAATTGGACTGGATGGCTTGACTAACTTCATTTTATTAGGTTCTTTTGTATCAGGAATGTTGTTTCTTATACTAGAATCAAATTTGAACACCACTCTACTGTTAGTATTTTGTGAACACTTGTGAGATTCTTTGCCCGTAATGATGTACCTCATTTCTACCTGCCACTTTCAAGTTCTTCATTTTCTTTAGAGGTTCCCTCAATATTATAGCCTTGATCAATTCAGTTTCTTGTTTGGCGTTCTTCATGAGCTGCTCGCTCTATTTCTACTCCCGTATTTCCGCATATTCTCCCACAATCATACTACATCATCAACTGCTCTAGCTGTAGGCCATTCTTGTGCATCTAGTTCCTTGTAAAATCTTCTTTCTTGAGTCTCAAACTTAAGATCAACTCTTGCCACATGCTTTTCCAATTGGTCAGTCTCTGCCAAAATTTCGCTATTATAGTGTCTATAGAAATTTGCCAACCCTACACTTATCCTGTATTGCTTTACTTGTCCTAATCTTTCCAATATGCTTCCTTCTCTTATTTATTTCAATCTCAATTCTCGTTCCCCAATTTATTAAGAATTGCATATATTTCAACTTACTGCATTAAATACAACCTCCGAAATGGTTTTGAAACTCAGCAAGGATGATAGACATATCAGTTTACGCTGATTGAGTTTAGTTTAAAAATAATACAACAACTCTTGAATTCGCAAGTGTGTAAAACAAGACATAAAAATATTTGATCAAACTTGTGACAGGATGATAATATAATTCAGAATTAAAAATTTGAAAAATAAATTTTCATGCGATGATATCAAGCACCAAGTAAATGGCAGCAATAAGACATGGAATGTTCAGTCTGTGACATAGTACGCATCTGCAGGTTGACGATGAGCTTTTTTCTGCAGTGAGAGACTAAAAGAGTGTATTTAAAAATCTACTATATATACATACAAATACATAACTAGAAACATTTATATATGTATATATATATATATATATATATATATATATATATATATATGCATGAGTAAGTTGTTCTATGGAATTCCGAGGTGAGAGGCACAAGATTTTCCTAAAATATTCATAGCACAGCTAACTGCTTTCTGAAACCACAAATTAGTTTGCTTTAGCTTTGAAATATCAGTATTTTTAATTAAACAATTATAGATTAGTGTAACAATTGAAATATATGGTGGGTATTACCTAGTTTGCTTCACAAAATCTTTAATTGCGCTCTTCTTTTTTCCCAGCCAATGGCGCTGAGCTCTTCGATGTTGAGGGCTATATTCATCATCCGCAGCACAAAATTCATCATCTGCATCATCACTATCGTCTGCTAGTCGAGAGACAGATCTAAGAGTACAGTTAAATGAATAAATTCATAAAGTTAGTAGTCATTAGAAATACTATAAATTCATTAATGTACATGTGCTTTCATTTTAAAAGAATATGTAAATCATGTCACAAAGCAGCTTTGTGACATTATTTACATATTTTGTTAAACTGAATTGGATCAGATCTCGGATCGGATACGGAATGCATCTGCATTTTGAGAAAATTTCGGATAAGTTTCGGATCTAAATTTTTTTTTAAAAATTGTGTATGTACTTTTTTTATATTACGCACATATTTATCCTTGAAAGCCAATTTAAGTGTGTTAATAATCTCAATCTAAGAGAAATTTTGTAATTGTATTTCATTGTTCATACAACAGGTTCCGTGTTATTCTTTCCAATAACATATAAAATTAGTGACGAATATTTAAAGTCTGAAAATGCGATCCATGCTGGCCATCACATAAAGATAAAATAGTAAAGCAACCAAAAACATTCGTTTTTATAAACTTGCAAATGGAAACACTGAGAAGCAAGTGGAATACTTTAGTTGCAGCAAACACCGCCAAATTTAATCATTCTGATATAATTATAAAATTTCAAGTAAGATGCACTGTAGGCAACTTGGTTTTCAGAAGGTTCGTGATTTTTATAATCACTGATACAAAAATGTTTATATAGCCATACCTTTCAGGTAGCAATGTATTTCAAACAAGATGGACATTAGCCTAAAATTGAGGCCTCCGCCCAGCCGAAATCCGATCATTTTATGACCGTTGACAAAACATTTCTTGAATTGTTTTGGTTGACCAAAATTGACTGTATTAGATTTTAGTACTAGAAGAGCATTTGATACTATTGTAAGATTTTTTCAACATATTGCTTTTATGTTATATATTCA
This sequence comes from Hofstenia miamia, assembly GCA_900660155.1. NCBI lineage: Eukaryota > Metazoa > Xenacoelomorpha > Acoela > Hofsteniidae > Hofstenia > Hofstenia miamia. Next base: position 1,126,000 of record CABFPE010000096.1, read on the forward strand.
CTACATTTGAGTTGATTTGATTTGCATGCACTACTGCGTAAGTCGCCCTATTTTTCCAATACCTCAGTCCAAGCACGACCCTATCCTTCCCGGTATATCGCATATGTCTATTTTTGATCTCAAGACAGTGTTGAAGCATTTAAATTTTCTATTCGCACTTGAAAAAAAACCAGTTATATTTTAAGTCCATGTTTATTTATTGTTATAATATGTATTTATATTCGGATCCGTTTCGGATGGAAAACAAAATTTTTTTAAAAATCCGGATCGGATCGTATCCTCAAATTTGGAATCCGATTCCATCTCTGAGAAAGCTTAACAAGCAAAGTAATTTCTGTGTACTAACCAGTAGAATAATTAATTTATTATTTATCAATTACAAAGTAGCAGGTACATTTTCGATACGCATTAACCTGACAACTACCAATTAGAACGGGGAATCAATGTCAATTTATGAAATTAATCTACTCTCGTAGTCGTTTGAGAAAACTGGATATCATTTCTACATCATTTCTTTGGAATCATGAAGTAATGAAAATGTGTAATTTTATTGCAAGACTACTTTAACTATTATGAATATTATGAATAAACGGCAAGACTGCTTAAGTGACGATAAACAAAATTTTGCTAAATTTTGTGATTACATCAATTAAAAATATTTGTAGTTACTTTTTAAATTGCATATTATAAAATCGGAAATTTTGCAAACCAATTAAATTAAAAGCAAAATACCTCGTAAACCATAAATACATTAAAATATGTTACAATATAATAAAAAAATATAAAAACAATAGATTAAATATATATTCATGAATATGCATATGTGTATGTATATGTATATTTCTGGAGTAAATGTTTTCGCTGTGTAAAAAACACAAAATTAAGGGCGGAATTCACTTTAGCCAGCAGGTCCATCTCCTATTCATATAGGCATATAGAAATAGTTATTGGGAACATATTAAATATTGAATGAAAAAAATTAACAACATGAAATCACTTATAATAAAACGTTTGGTGATAAGAAATATTACCGAACGGCAAGTTGCTTAAACCACGAGGGCGAGAATTTCTGTTGCTTCTGGTTTCTATTAGGACCGGATCTATCTAATTGAACAGGATCATAAAAATAGAGCTTTTCTTCTGCTAATTCCCCACTTGCAGTAACTTGTTGAATTAACTGCATCGACGCATTCTTTGAGGTGGGAGGGGGAGTCTTAGAATATGAGTATTGATACACCTCATTGCTATTGGGGTACAAAACCTAAAATTGATTAAATAACTATAAAATTAATTTGTTATATAAAATATTCCTTCGAGTAAATGACAATTAATATTCAGTAAAGAGAATTGATATACACTAGCACAACTGTTCTAAGGAAATATAAAATTTATATATTTCCTTGCTTACAGTTTACATTAAGAAATAGCTTTAGGTAATTTTCTCTCGAATAGACGACACAATTGCAAACAATTTTGGCAGGCAACTAATATTTTCCGTTTATAAAAACAATTTTACTATTTTCATAAACAATTCATTTATTTTTAAAGAAAATTATGAATTTTGAGCAATTAATTAATCCTTTACATTGGAAAATCTTAAACGGAACTAATTAAGGTTATTTGGATCAATTAAGGCATAATTTCGACAAATGTTTGTAATTTATTATTAATTTGATTTGTGAAATTTAATAACCTGAATGCGGTTGTCGGGCATAATCCTATAGTAGCAGGGAATTGCGTTTAAGCGACTTGGCTGCGTGGCGAGACTCTTGCTGGGAGTTGTTTGTAATGAGTGGGATCGATTTTCATTTGGAGTTAGAACCTGATCGCGATTGTCGATGCAATCATAGCTGAGATTCAAATGCGGATCACTTCTGCTGCCAAGCTAAAAAAGTAATGAAAAGTTATGGTCCAAAAATACGACAAACTCTGCCGTCCGAAGATAAACAACCGTATTTATAATAAATATCACAATATTTAAAATTCTCTGAAATTTATTCTCGCCTATTTTTATATTAATTCAAAACATTCACTAAGGCTAGAAACGCCCAAGTCTTAGTTCTAAAATAAATTTAAAAAATTATCATTTTTAGTTACCTATTACGATTTCAGGAAAATATCATAAAAACCAAAAAATAAAACATAAAATATAACCAATTTAGTATCTTGCACTAAATAAAATTAAATTTCATGTTCCGTAAACCTGCACTAACAAACTTTTTTAAAAACATATTATGAATGTCTAATTTTGATGAATTACTTAGCAACGCTTGCATTAAGTCCTTATTCATCTGCTACTGTATACATTGTATATGCATAACAATTAAGTTTATAAATACATGTGTAGCAAGAATTCAATACTTGACTACGGTTTGACATGCACATAATAAAGTTGTCCATAAAGCCTTTATTATTTTGAGAATACTTGGTTTATGAATTTGAATGGCAAAATTCGGAATTTCTTCAAAATTTTAAAATTTTAAAGCGCGGTCACCTACTATATGGTGTTTTCTATAAATTTCCTCTCAATATATGAAATTCCCAAGAAAAGTAAATCTAGTGCAAGTTCCCCATTCGTTACTATTCTTTAATTTCATTGACAAGTGAGATTAAAAAATGTTCCTAGTAAAATATTTAGTTATAAGCAGAATACAATCTTTTGCATGCATCTTAATCTATGAGCTTATTAAATAGGTTTGTTATTCAGAAACAGGTTAACATGGTTATTTCAGTATTAAGCATCAAAAACTAGCTCAATACACGTAGATTAGCAAACATGATATGTTGTTATAAACCGGAATTGTGTTAGAATCAGATCGTACATAGCTGTTCATGACATTTGGCCTTAGCAGCCAAAGACAAATCTACAATTATCAATAGTTCTGCATAGTATTGTTGTCATGACCAACTATAGAATTAGATAAGCATTTGAAGTTTAGTGACAAGCGGGTCTACTCGACCTGTGGGACAGGTCAATCAAAGCTCGCGTTCGGTTGGGTCAGAAATTTGAAAATTATTATCGTACGAAATTCCGTGGAACACGTAAAATTTATACTATTAGCATACAGACATTGAGATTTTGTAGTATTACATAAAATTCACATACTATGAAATTTAGATGCATTAATAATATATGCACATGCGACGATTATTTATTTCAAATTTTGAAGTTTTGAAGCATGGTTGAGATCATGTGCCACAATACGATGGTGTCGTGTAGGCTTCTTGGTCAACGTATCGTACCCGATTGCCACTTTAATTTGAGCAGTCAAATTTTAAAGTGTTTATTAACAAGGATTTGTGGATAATTTTTTAATTTGACTGTCTGGGTGTTATTGCAAACTTGGCTTGTTAACAAGAACTTACATTTGTAAACACAACTGGCTAAATAAGTAAGTTATACATCATTTTATTGCAACAAATAATAGATATTGTAAAAAATAAGTGTGTACTTCGCTATTTTCGCTAGAACGTTTTTCTTTCATCTGGATTTTTTGAATTCGCGACTTTAATGAAAGAGAACGCTTCGCTTTCTAAAGCAAATTATTATTCTAGAAAAAACAAAAAAAACTTTACAATCTTAGAAATTTGAGGAGGGGCATCGCTAAACTTGACGCGCTTTTCCAAACTTCTGGTTGATCCGGACATCAATTCAGAATCACTTTTAGACCCGTCAAATCCACCGTCGGAATAATACCCACTAAGTCCTCGTTGAGGGCCCTTTCTTCGACGACGTGCACGATTTTCACACCCCTGTTAAATAATTTATAAGATATTATGCATACTTCTCTGAATACCTGTAAGTCATTTAGAGGCGCTCTAATGCGATAGATTCCAGTTGTTGTCGCAATCACATTTTTGCCTTCGAAATAAATAGGAATATGACGTACTGATCCACTCAACGAGCCCGGGGTATCGGGCCGTGAATTCATCTAAAATGTGAATTTTATACTAAAGAGTCATATATCCTCGATGTAACATAAATGAACATATTCTTGCTTAGTATATACGTTAAGAATATGCATATATTACCGGACGTTAATTATTGAATTAACTAGTTACTAAGTTTTTTCTAAAAAAAATTACACGAAATTTTAAGTACTAATTCGCAAAAGATTACCGGAGATTTATTGGTACCAAGTACGTGAAATATGTTAAAGCTATAGTTTCATGGACTAGCATGAGAATTACTTCACATATATAACAAAAAACGTTCGAATTTTTCTAAAATTTCATTTAAAAAAATGTAGCATTAATTCCAGCAAATGTAAGAATCCTCTTAAAATAACATAAGATCTAGAAACGATTTTTAATTTTTGTTGCTATTGATGGGAGTTAGGGACATTTAATTAAGAAAAAAGTACATATAAATTTAGATAAGTGAATAGTGTAGATAAGATGGTAGACCTGTGAGGACACTGGTGAAGTAAATCCATGTGCAGTGGGTGTAGGCAGAGTGGATGAGTTAATTTCATTGGGACTAACGACAGTCAAGTCGCGGGTTTTGGGTGACACATCAATAAAGGATGTTTCACGAATGCGCATTTTTGGAGACTTCGCATGGAGGGATGGGGTAGAGTTAATGTTTCTAAATGAATAGTAGTTTAAGCATATATACAGCATACATGCTACATATTCAAACATATATATCTATGTATACATATGTATTACATATGTATTATGGCTCTGTGAGTACACAAATTCGAGTCGAGTTCGAGTACTCAACTTAAGGTCTAAAAAGTCAACTCGACATTTTCTAGAACTCAAAACCAGCTCGATATTAAATTGAAAGGCATCTATTTTTCTTTAAATTTTCTGAAATATCGAAGAATCTATCGAAAAGCATTTCAAATTGTTAATCACCAGGCTTGGCTTCACTCATTTAGCTTAATAATTACATTTATTTAAGGTAGCACAGGTATATATAGCTTAGTCTAAATAAGTCTAAATATAATTAGCGTTCAAACTCAAATCGAACTTAAAAATGTCAACCTTCAGAAGCCATATACATATATAAATAAATAAATAAAAATAAATAAATAAATATATATATATATATATATAATGTTTATGTACATGTATATGTGTGAAAGAATATATGTGATGGTATTTGGAATATGAAATTAAGTACATTGTGCGCCAAATGTGACATTTTATCGAACTCGTATCTAAAGCTGAAATTGGCTAATTATAGTGTTCATTATAAGATATTTACTGAATGTCAATATAATGGAATACTTTGAAATTTTTGAAAAACCATTTTTTCGGATAAATAGCTCTATTTGGCCACATATTTGTAGAGAAACTGTGTTAAACAATATTTTATTTTTCTAAATAATAAATTTTTAATTAGGTTAACATCATAAATATGCGCAACGCTGAAAAAAGGTTTGTGAAATTGTAAATTGAATACTGACATTCATTAATTTAAACAAAATTTTTTGAATAAACGAATCATTAGGCCATTAACAAGATGCCATTCAAATATTTTACATCAATTTTCGCTGCATATGAAATCATACTAACATATTGACGGGCTTAAACAAATATAATTCATTAGTATCACGATTTACATAATGTCAATTCCTAATACGGTTAGTCAGAATGCTGTAAAAGATATGTAGAAACACTAACATAGTTGGATCAGGCGTTGGATGTTTGTCGACTACAATAAGTCCTCTCCTTTGCTGTTTTGGGGCTGAACGACTGGGAGACAGTAAATCTACACTATCGGAGCTTTCTTCATTCCACTGCCTGTGTTTCTCACTGGCAATTCGATTTCTAAGAGTTATTTTGAAACCTATAGTAAATAAAAATTTAATACCTAAAATTATCTTTGTCATTAAAGTCTTGATCGTAAATTAGATCCATCTTCTTATTGACTGGTGGGTATATTCGTGCTGCGTCATGAGTGCTTCGGCTTGGATGAGAAACAGGAGTGGAGTGAACATCAATTAGTTCCGTTGGCACCAGTGTGCTCGTATGTGGTGCATTGTGCTAAAATGCCATCAACATTTGAAAATGAATATAATAATGAAAATATAAAAGCAGTATAGTATTCTTCATCAGTTACTTATGTTGTACTAGAGATAAGAGCTGCCTTGCAATTGAATATCACTTAAAATGTGTACCAATAATTAAATATATTTACATTCAGCTAGAAATAATAGAATTTTAATAGTGATTAACAATGTGTTAACTTAATCTGAAGTCAAATATTCAACGACTTTATCCTCAAAATTCTAATCCTCTTAATAAACAAATAAATGAATCAGTTGATTAGTAGTTAGTCATTTTATTCTAAGTGATATATTTGAGTTAAGCAATCATAAGTGATGCTGCTTTTTTTAACAATAGCAGCTTTTCACTTTAGCAGGCTCATCCTGAACTATATTGTAAACTTTAAGATAAAAAACAGTAAAACAGTCAAGAGCGAAAAACTGCATTATTACCATGCTTCCTCTTTTGTGTAGTCTAGGATCACGAAGCTCTAATTTGAGGCCGAATGGAAGTTCTTCATCGGCAGCGGTTGACTGCATGATGTTGTTTTGAGCATTGGTCACATTTTGACGCATACGGCGTCGCTGCTGAACATCCCCTAATGCATCAGAAGAAGTTAGCAAAGATGACGTTGAAGAAAGAGATGATGTCACACCAAGTTTCAGCTGATTGAAATCCTAAGCAGTATAAATGAATTTCTGCAAATTTTATAGATACACAGATCAAATCAAAAACAATAAAATATATCAAAGTAACATGTACATTTATCATGACAATAGAACAATTGCTGCACATCATTTAAACAGTTCAGAGTTTATGCACACGCAAAACCGCAGTTGACATCAATGTAGTTTGTAAATGCACAATTTAAACAATAAATGCATGCCGAATGAATAGAAAACTTAGTATTAATCTTGCCTTCGATCTTTCAAAGCCCCAATGCGACAGTTGACATATTTCAAATTAAGTACATTATTGATAAAGGCTACCAAAGTTAGGTTCTTACATTTGGTGTAATTTTTTTTGTATTTTTGTTAGGAGAAAGATCTTCAGCCGATGCAGATTTCCGCTCTCCCATCAATGAATTGTCTTGAACCCAAATATCTTCACCCTAATAATCATCAATTGTTTGTTAGCTGCTACAAGCATGGAAATCTACATTCTAAAGCAGGAAAAATATTTTAGCATGCAAGCAAAATAATAACATGCGTAAATCTTGAACAATTGTTTGTTTGATACAAAGTGTACTTAATCAAGATACTTCTATGACTTGTTATGGATATCTGCATAGCAAATATTTAGTTTTAAATGATATCATATAATTTTTGTTTTCTTGCTTATCATATATCTTTGTTTTAATTTGGTTATGTACATGAAGGATACAGAACAATATAGCGTTCTTATTTCCCATGAAGTGAGATATTGTGGACAGAATATTCTTAATGATCGGCACTTTTACATGTGTAACTCGAAAATTTTAAGTGTAGTGGTGATTTTAAATTTTTGCAAGCAAACAAAAGTAGATTTTAGGACTTTCAAGGGAAAATAAACGTTCACTATGTTAATAGTGAAAGTACTATTGGGCAATAAAATAAAAATGTAAGAATCTTAGGAATTAGACGTTATACAATTTGGCGATTGACGTTATGATTTACAACAATATTTACGATGATCATCATCACGATTATCATCATTATCATCATCATCATCATCATCATCATCATAATCATAATCATCATCATCATCATCACCACCCTCATCATAATCATCATCATCATAACATCATTACCATCATCACTATTCACGTGAAAAATCAACAAATTTTTAACAACAATGACTAGTAACTATGTTCTTCGTGACAAAATTCTTTGTTTCCACATGTGAAACTTCAAAATCGTTGACTATTACGCATATGTAATGGTGCAAGCAATAATAGGTGCAGGTAACAAAAATGCAATTGGAATAGAAACATTTGTCTGACAAAGTTAATACCGAATTCATTTCTACTCAATAGTTCAAAAGAGGGATTATTTTGGAAACAAGTGTGAAATTATTATTGGAGACATCAAAAAGTCTAAACTATGTAAGCCTGGACTTGGTACACCTTACAAAGTTGGATATAGTCTATACTGTGTTGACGGTACATACATTTTAAGAAGATGGTTTCTATATAAAACAAACTTGGTGTACTAAAAATAAGACTGGAAAAGCAAATTGTATAATCATTAGCAAAGAAATTTTTCAAAGTCATCATCATCATGAATGCTGAAATTAGATTTTTTCATACAAAGTGTTATTTGGCTATTTGAATTCTAGATTATTAAATATATTTCCTAACATTAGAATCTCCCCTATTCCTTGAAGAAAATTAGATTTTAATCTTAATGACTTAGAAAACATTATTTTCAGTACAAATATTCAATTTGAATACCAACATAGTTGGAGGTTAAAATATCTGAGTGGTAAATGACTCATGATTAAAAAAATTTATTCACTGAGCTAAATTTGGCATTTATTAATGATTCTAGTGTTAGATTTTATATTTCGCTAATATGTTTAGAAATATTAACATTCTATGAGATTTTTCGATTTGTGAGATTCAAAAAAGTGAAAATTTTTTTCCAATCATATTATAAATGTAGTGTCTAATACCATGTTATGTATGTAAGTAGATATCAAAAATCAAATTAAAAGAAAAAGCATTTTCAATTGATTCAAATACAGAATGACGAGATCTTATTGACGTCTTTGTAAGCGATAGAAATTGGGGAAAAATAAAATCTTAGAAATGGGAGAGGAAGGTTGAATGCGTAGTTTGCATAAATAATCGCTGATATTAGAAATAGAGTCAAAGTTTCTCATTCTAATAACAAAATTCCCCAATGAGGGAATTTAGCAGAGATGCTGATTAGTATTCCAACTTTTAACTACACATTCATGTCAGAATGTGACAAATCCTTATGCTAATATAAATCACATGTCCACATCTTTTAGACAAATTATTTGTTTTTGAGGCGTTTATTACATCAATGGACAAAGTTAATGACTTGCTATATACTTGTCAACTATATATATATATATATATATATATATATATAGATATATATAGTAGGGGTAGATTTCTAGAGTACTTCACTTTTCGGGTATTTTGAAAAATTTTCAGCATAGTTTTGAACACAAAAAAATTTACAATCTACACAAGTGATTGCATAATTTAAATTAACAGTGCAAGTGTCGGATATTTCTTGGTGTACACATAAATAATTATATAGGGTGCCCATAAAGTCCCGCCTAATTTTGATTGCATGCTACAAATGATTTTTAGCTATCATACAAGAATGGCTGTAATATGTGTGTTATTTGTGTTTTCAGTTCACAATGATGAGTAGAGCCACCAGTTTTATGTGATAAGAAAGGGTAAAATATGTAATATAAAACTTTTCTACAGTATATATATATATATATATTACTGGAAAGAATGAAGTCTGAAATCATTGGGAGCACTTTAAACAGTTCTTCCTTAATAGATTTAGAGGTGCCCAAATCTAAAATATGCTAGTAAGCATTCAATTTCAAAAATAGAATCAGTAAAAATTAGCGCTACAGTGAGTCACGGAAAGGAAAATACATTTACAGGATTCATTTGAATCTGAATTATGTTAAAACAGACAATGCTGTAATTGCACCACTAAATGTAAGACAATAATAAAGATATGACTCAGGGAAAGACTTTATACATTGTTTATTAAAGTATATAACTTGTTGTACCATGATCACGGTATTGTATTACAATAGAAACCATTAGTTAAATTTAAATCAGACGATGAAGCAGCAAAAGGAAAAAATTCTTTTAACCTGCCATACAATGAAACAATAATATTGAACAATGTCACAACGAAGGCCAAAACCTAATAAGCAATTGTCTTCATTATAATCCTTAAGAATATTTCCACTATCTGTAATAAATATATGCATTGTGTGAATTACTTCATAAAATACTTAAATAAACCTTTCCCACAAATTAAACTGCAAAATTTAATAAAGAAGGCTTCGCATTCGCATGAACTTACAACGCCCTGTCCTGTGTTAATATTAGTTCTGGTAAATTAAATTAACGCATGCAAATCGAGTAATTAGTTAAAGTAAGGAACGATATAGTATTGTACATTTTAGAATCACAATAGCGCATGCAAAGACCCGCAAAATTAAACAAAGTTTATGCTAGAAGTAACATTCCCTTTAACTTTAAGCAGCGAAAGAAATTTTGAAAATTTTCTTGATTATGGAAAAAAATTATAAACGTTTATAACTCAAAAACTGAAAATAACATCAGATAGAGGAGTATCTCCTCTCACTTTGCGCTCGGCATGACTCAATGAGTTTGGAAGGTCTGCATTAATATCGAGAAAAAGTTAAATTCCGTTATTGATCCCATGTGCTTTAAATCTTATGTTAGGTTTGCTGAGAATTCAAAAATTGTTTATAAAAATATCTTTTTACGTACCTTAGGCATAAAAATACACTTTAGAACAAATTTCAAAAGTAAATTCGAGCCCGTTCATCAATAGATGCGTAAATGCTTCAAGGTTTCCAAATTTGCTAATGGGCTTGTAGAAAATTTTTTACAACTTGAAAAACGGTTTCTCCGTTTAAATGGAAGCCAGGCTGTTAAAGGTTAACCATGGATTATGTATAATCCTAACAGGATGAGAACAGCACTTTTTTAATTAACCAATTCAGGTTAAATGTAAGTGAGAATAAGAGGTAAACATGTTTGCTCATTGAGGACATTTTATTGTAATTTAGTGTACATTTAGCGTGCATTAGTCGCTTACAAAAGTGCAGCTTGCATCCTGCTAGTGTTTTAGAAATCCATGGTTCAACAGTTAGATTATAATAATTTTTGGAAAATTCTCAATAATTTTCTTAAATAAATAAGTAATGCAAATGACAGAACAACAATCCAAAAGACAAAATACTGAATAAATCTAATTTTTTAATAAAAAAAATAACATCTTGTACATTGATATTCGAACATTTATTTTCTCTATCAATGATGACAGAATTTTATTGTTTTTCTCTTTTATACCTACGTTTGCACCATTTCGTTAATAAAAGCCGAAAATCGTATGTACTGTCAAATAAATAGGGTCAAAAGACTGACTACAACATCAATGGTTGTATTTGAATTAAGAGCTTTTATTTACATTGCTTTTAATTGTTAAGTATTTTGTAATTTAATTAAATCAAGATACATTACTCTTTCTTAAAACACATGGAAAACTGTTTTTTAACTGTTGAAATTGCAATAAGGTAAATGAAATACCAATAAAAGCGCTGCAATCATAAAATATACTGTTTAACCCAAAACCTATGGTAAAATTCTATATAAATTATAGTCAGGAATGTTTTTCTAGCAAAAACCAAAACTGAATTCTGACAAAGTATATCAATTGCAATATCCAGACATTCAGCGACATCTACACTTACATCGTTCGCAGATTTATTGCCGTCACGAACTAAAAGATAAATAAATACCAACTTTCCTACAGATATTTAAATACTGTCTAACGAAACATGGTGAAATATTTGCACTGTTTACCAACAAAGTTAGTTGATTCTAATAGTAAATTAATAGTAATATATTAATATTTTTCAAGATCTGTGTTCAATCTACCTTGTAGAGCTTACGTTTTAGTCAAAGTATTAAATTTTGTTAAAATTATTCAGTCAAGGAATCCGTTTTGTCTTTGTGACGCAAAAATTACGTAAAATTTTTTGCCCACAGCAGACCGGTAAAAATGTCTAACTAATCTGTGACTTATTGTAGGAAATTATAACTATTATTAACCAAGTGTGGTTCAACAATTTAGTCTTATGTTAGGAATGTAAGATATGGTCATATATTCGGATTGTGTTATTTTCAATAAATCTCTATGTTGTATTAGATGCTTTTCCACTGAATAACTGCAAGAGGCACTCCTAATTAAATTCTCAAAGCCTTTTGCAGCTCTTCTTTCTTTTATATACTTGAATACGCAATCATAATTTGACCATCTTATTTAATAATGCTAAATATCACATTAGACGCTGCCCGTATGCACTATTTTATATTTGTAACACAATTTAAATATTTATATTAAGATTTCAACAAATGATCAAAAGAATCCCAAAACGCCCTATAATTGAGGTTTCTCGCCATAATATTTGCGTTAAATTACTTTGACAAATCATAAAAGAAGTCCTAGTGTCCACATGTGCTTAAATTTTATCTTTGAATTTAATGCATCGTGATTTAAAACGATTGACATGCGACTTTCTCACATGGAAAATTTGAATAAATTTTTGTGAAAAAAGTAAAGATTACTTACAAACCCAAATGTCGGAGCCCTTATGGTTATCACTAGGCGTCTGCTCTCCAGAGTGGCGTTTCTTTTGACCTGATTTCAAGGACTTTTGACGCCTCTTCAGTTTGATGGCAGCAACTGCATTTTCCTTCTCACTGTGTTCGTCGCTATCCTACAACGATTCGTTTTAGAAAGCAGAAACCGCATTGTTGTTGAATTCTTTTATAATTTCCTGTTAGCGTATTTGGAATTGCTATCATTTTCAATCCATTTTAAATATTCTGTACAACGTTCGTTAGTTTTGAATTAATTTTCATTAAACGCATGAAAATAACGCCGTTTAAATTTATTTTAAGCACATTATTTTGATCGAATTTTCCCCAATCATTTTTATGAGGAATGTAATTTACACAGATTACTATAAGAATCAAAATCATTCCAGAAAAGGCATTTGAACAAAAAACACATTTTCACTCTTGGGAGATTATATCCATGGCGCCCAACATGACATTAAAATATTTTTTAATAATAAAATAACTAAGAAACGATTCGTAATATTTTGCTTGCGGTAAATGAATATTTGATTAAGGTTTTTTTCGATGTAGGCCTTATGTTACATAGTTTTCCATGAACCGGGATGAGACGGGACTTAAAATTACTACTGTATATTCCAATAGGATTTAAATAATATAAGAGTAAAATTATAAATTTGCATAATTTCTAAACGAAAATTGCACCAATACCGCAGATACCATAGAAACAAACAATCATGAAAATTTCCTTACACGTCGTTTGTCATTATTTTTTGAGAAGTTTGCGTTGACTAACTATGGTCAAATTCAGACTTATGAAAACACGTCCAACTTAGAATTCACAGAAGTTCGTTATAATGTTGTTTTCTGCAACAGATATTCCTAATATTCATTTGAAGAAATATGAAAAGTAGTTTTTTTGAAATACACCAAATGAGATTTGCAAAAGATGACTGCAATATTATATTACATTAGTAAAAAACTGCTTTGAGCATGAACGGTCAAATTACTCCTAAGAGCTCTTAAAAGTTGTTTTAATGTGCTTTGATCTTTGACTTCAATGTATCTGGAAACTATATTGAATATGAATATGAACTGGGTTTCACTTCAAATATACCACAAAAAGTGATAATAGTTGATATCAAGGAGTGCATTCGAGGGGTGCTCAGGGAGGCTCAGCAACATTTTTAAATTCGATTGTGGACCCAATCTCTTGTTAAATTTAATTACGATGTGGGTGTTGGATATTATTTGTTGAGAAATTAAATTTGGTCAAAATATAACATAAAAATACAGTGTTAAAAGTTAGAGCGGCCTAATTAATTATTTAGGAGTACAGCTCTGTTAGTAACTGAAAACTAAGAACCTAATTATTCGAGATTTCTGTACGGAAGCAGCCTCAATTACTTCAACTATGATTCAACATAATCAATTATTATAGCATGATGCATGATATTAATATAACCCTTAATGATGGCTTATTAAGAAAGAATTCTATTTCAATTTCAAAGGTGTGAGAAAACTGTACTTAATAAGATACTGAAATGAATTATTGCTGAATATTATTACTATTTTCAAATCATACATAGTTGGGGCTCCCAGATCGCCGTTTTGGTCTAGTAAATGATGAAGACGGCCGACGGCCTTTAGCCAACCAATGCTCAATTGATTGACGCTGCATATCTGCCTCTCGAAGTCCAAGACTAGCTTCTTGATGAATACCAGCCCATGGATCATCACCCAGATCGCGATCGCAATCAATTAAACGAATATATAATGCCGACAACTAAACAAAATTTAAACCACTCTCGAATTAAATAGATAATATGCATCTGATATTCAACCTGTATGGTACAATTTTATGCTCTATGCAATAACAGTAATCACATTAGAAATAAAACTAAGTTTCGGGTAAACTTGATTTACATATAATATGAAGTTGGACGGCTTTGAACATAAGTTGAATAAAGCTTGTTTTTTCCTGTAAAAGTAGCTAAAAAAATTCTAAAAAATAGCTAATCAAAGGAGTACCCCCACAGAAAATCAATTTTCTCAGATTTGAAGTTATGCTAAAAAATGGTATGCATGTAATAACCGAAGGTTGTAACGTTGAAAAAACAAAATTTCGGAGGAATCGGAAATTTGGTTGCCATGGGAACTTAATACAAAAGAAAATAAAAGAATATACTTTGTGGCTAATTTTTTCAGGTGATGTGAATCATTTATATAGGCAAACCATATATCATATTAAAGCTAATTAGTGGCTTTATGCAACCACAGAGAGATTTTGTGCAATTTATGAAATGATAAGTAGTAGCATGCATAAATTTGCATTTTTAATTAGTACTCAGCTCATTAAATATGCGTAAACCAATTTTTTAAAAAATTAAAGACATAACATAAAAAATCTTTCTGTAGTTGCATAGACCAATGGGTGTACTATATACATGCCAAATTTGATTTTGGTACTCGTTTCCTTCTTGAAGATTTTTTTGTCAAAATAATGCAAATGCAAGAAAACGAAAAGTGGAGAAAAACACCGTTAAAGTGCATTTCAGATATTTTCACAATTTTCATGACATTTGGATGTATTTTCTGAAAAAAAAATTTTGGATATGTTTAAAGAAGTATATTTTGACTAAATTTAATAAATAAAAAAAATGTTACAATGTATAGCTTTTTGGTAAATTTCCTGTGGGGGTACCCCCTTAATTAAAATTGGACTACAACTTAGAGCGCAGAACAACCTGACTCGACTAAGTAATAATGAAACTGCTTCGCACAACATCCCGAAACCCAAATTATACAATTTGAAATTATCTTCCAATTCCAAGCTCTGAAAGGCTTATATTACATTGCAAAAAGATTTTTAACTTATTTTGATTTGATAAACCAAATTGCTTCTATTATTGATAACATTTGGCACGATAAATTTTCTATTCTGACTACACAAATTTTATATCTGTAAACTTAGTTCAATTGTTCGTTAATGTAGAATCAGATTCAGTTTCTCAGAAAATGCACGATTCCATTTTTTAGAATTTAAATAATAAATGCCCTATTATTATTAAAATTTAAACTTAGGCCATTTGTAAATCACTATCAATTTGAAATTTAATAATTTTTTAAATGGTCATCGCTGGGGTTCTTGGATAAAAATGTTCAGAGAATTATAACAAAATGTTTTTTTCAGATTTCGCTAGCATCGTCATTTTTACTAATTAAGCTTTTTTTAAAGGTGGAAACAATCCTCTCAACTAGTTTCTTTCTGAACGTTCAACTAATTTTGCAAAGCCTATAAGCTTAGTAAAGTGTTCCATTACATTAAATAAATCAAATTGTGATTATTACAAATTGATTTGAAATCAAAAATACAGTCTTTTAACGTCTAAACAGCCGATTGTTGATTGCAAATTAGATAACGGCTGAAAATGAAGATTAATTACCTGACAATCTACGATTTTTTAATACTCCCTGTCTAACATTTGAAGAAAGCTTTTAAATTCTATTTGTTTGTTAATAATAGATAAGTCAATTGTGATTAGAAATATTTAAATAGGTTTTCTTGTAGAGTTGATTAGTTGTCAACACCAAAATCTTACTGTAAATTGCTAACATGCACGTGAAAATACGACCTTGTTTGTTACACTCCGGTGATTTTATAATTGTTTTATTGAAATTACAGATAAAAATAGATAATCCGTTTCTGCTTAAAAACTGTTTTGCGTGAGTTTACTAATTTTAAGTAAATTCTTAGAATTGGTGATTGTTAACAATTTGAATTTCTCATACATGCTTAACATATATTATAAATAAATGAATGGACTATATAAAATAAACATGAATGCATATATTCATTTAGGCATATAGAGCAGTAGAAAAATATATACATATATGTATATATATATATATATATATATATAATTGGTACCCGCGATTGAAATTTCCTTTGCTGCTTTGCACCATTTCTGATCTAGTAAAAAATCTTATATGCATAAAAAAATTGATGAAATTGTTATCGAACCATGCATATTTGTTAGTGCCTATATGATAAAACGCAAAAATATGTGCGTACATATATATATATATATAAAGGAATCGTGTTCTATTTTAAATAATAAATATGTTGTTGAGAAAAGAAGATATAAACAAAGCCTGCAATTTAGAGCATATTGCAATTTTCTGAAAAGCTTTCCGCAGTAAAATCTTGGAGAAAGAAGATACAGAAAATGAGGTATTTGAGTTACTGCGATTTAAAAAGCATTTTCTCCTATGACATGGTTTTAATCGGAGTATACATTAAAATGCGCTAAACGTATTTCAAAAGAGTGATGAAACAGTTCAAAGGCTTTGACGTAAAATTATTTAAAATATAAGACAGAGTGACTTTACGAAATAAATCAAATAATAAGACAAAGAAACTTTCCTCGTAAAACAAATTTATTATGGCTTTGAGGAAAACGGTTCACCATTATCTATTAGCGTCAAGCGAAATATTTGAATCAATAAAAATGTCGGAATTATAATGACTTTCATGGAAAGTTATAAGCTTGAAATCTATTCGATTGTTTATACATATGAACTCAACTTAAATATATCAAGTAAAATATCATACTACAAAAATTACTTAGAGAATCCACACATTACAAAATCTTAAATATGAAGAAATTCTTTCAAAAATAACAAAGGTCTGAAACAATTTTGTAAGTGGATAACATTTTAAGAAATGTGGAGGTACAAGACAAAAGCAGATATTTATTTTATCATCATCTATTACATAAATTCATAAACTTTTAAATATTGAGAGTCATGTTTTAATCGAACTTAAAGTTATAAATTTTTGCAATATATTCCGATATATTCATGTTACTTTCAAAAACTATTTTTTCATTATATATATATAAACATGCATATATATGTATATATATATATACAGAAAATGCAGAACATGTGAACCATTCTGCTCCAAGATATCCTCACAACTGTAGGGTAAATTTTCCACTGCTCATGAAATTTGATTAATACATATTAATTGAATCTGGGTTGATTTTTCTCTCAATGATTTCAGAACCTAAGCTGAAAATAAACTCTTCCTTTAAGAGTGTGCAAAAGTAATAGTTAACAGGTGAGAAATCTGAGGGATGTGGAGTCCAAACATCTCCAAATCCACTTCAAATTACATGATCTTCAGGAATATGACTTGAAAGCAATTCACATGTACATAGCAAAAATGGGATGGTACAAAAATGGTTGTTGGTATCATATATTTTTTTGAAGCTGTGGATTTGATACTAATTTAGGTAATTTTTCTGGTCAATGTCATGTCAAAAATGAAGAGCACCAGTTGTTTCTTTGTGCTGGGGTGTCAGTTATTACAAAAAGCCTACAATCACAAAATAAAGATTAAATAAATAAGCATTAATGAAATATATATATATATATATATAT
>CABFPE010000096.1:1153707-1174629 GCA_900660155.1 Hofstenia miamia
ATATATATATATATATATATATATATATATACGGACTTTGGATGCAAAATTTTAAAATATTTACAAAGCGCTGGATACAAAGTAAATCTATACGGGCTCTAGATACTATAGCGGAGGAAGCTGGATACGGGTCAAAAATTATTTTTTTAAAAAACCTGAAACTCATTCATAATATATTAGAACTCTATTTTAATTTCGAAATGTAAAGTAAAAATTTTTGGATAAAATGAATTATTCTAGCTTTCCATCAAAAAAAGGCGTTGGATACTATGGAACATTGGAATACCATAAGCTAGGTATTTTTTCATTTATGCAGATTTAACCCTACTTTCTGGTTTCTTTGCATTTCTGGGTTATTATTAATAGTCAATGTCATTGTGGGTTTTCAGTAACAAATCCAAAATTTGATTAAATATAATTCGGTTTGGTACAATTTTATGACATGAGAAACCTAACAGTTTATTTCGCATGCACTTTCATTAAATAAAGTCATGATATTGTCAATTAAATAAACTAGCCATTCAATTTTTCGAATTTATTGAAAACTTAGACTTTCCATGGCTCTAGTTTCCAATGTGGTATTGATATAGTTTGCTTAATAGCTTTGCGATCCTAGTACTTGTATTTGGAATAACCTTTATAGTTATGAAAATGACAGCTTCCTGATAGAAATGGTTTATTACTCACGTACTTAGTGTAATAATTCACAGCGTATTTTACAAAATCGATCACAGCTATTGATTGCAAGAAAATAGTCAATAAAAAATTTAAAAAATGAAAAGAACACACTAATGAAGAATATTTATATGTATAGCAACAGGACACCGGAACAACACAATAAAAAAATAAGTAGGCTTACTTTAAGCCCTAAGTTTTTCATATTAGAAATATATATATATACATATATACATATATATGTATATATATATACTGTATATATTTATATATACATAAATATATATATATATATATATATATATATATATATACATACATACACATACGGGCTTTGGATTCAAAATTTTAAAATATCTACAAAGCGCTGGATACAAAAAAATATATACGGGCGCAAAATAGTATGGCGGAGAGCGCTGGATACGGGTCAAAAAAATTTTTTGAAGAAACTTGAAACTCATACATAAAAATAGACCCCTTTTTCGAATTCGCAATGTAAAAATTTTTGTATAAAATCAATTATTCTGGCTTTGCATTAAAGAAGGTCCTGATACTATGGAAAATCGGAAAGCGCGGGCGGTGGATATAAATCCCATAGTATCTAGAGTTCGTATATGTATGTATACATATATATACATATATATATATATCATCATAATGAAACAACACAATGCATGCAATTAATATATTACAAAATTATATTTATGAATTCGAATGCTTTTAATATAATCGAAAATATGAACATCCCCAGGTCTTAATTTATGATTGCAAAATTATTTTGTTAATTCGAAAAGGGTATTTTAAAATACATATATTGGTGGAACAAGGATTAACTTAGGGAATGAACTTCAGTTTTTAGCACAACATAAAGTTAAAAAATTCAAATTATTTGCTTATTTGATTATATAATCCTTGCTTTGTAAAAATTGCGATTTATAGAGACGTCTTTTTTGTTGTTCGTTGCTTACATATGTTTGTTAGCTTACATATTTGTTGCTATTGTTTTGGTTTGGTGCTTAATTATTGTTGTCCTTGAAAATAGGGAGTAAATTTTGACGTCGCATTAAGAAATATAGTTGCTTAGCATTACGTCATCTTTGACACGAATGATGCTTAGAATTTTTAAAACTCTCAATTAAAGGTACGCTGATTTTTATATTTTGGTGTGTCTACCAATTTTGATTAGTTATCAAAACCAAATATGATCAAATGTAAGTATATTGCAATTTTGCCACTATTAGTCAGTATCTATTTGTGTTATACATATTGCTACTGGCAGGCAGAAATGGAAATTCCAACATGAAGTTCCTTTCTGCCGGATATGAATTTCAAGAGTGACATATTAATACTTCCTTATCCCTCCTGCATGCGCTTTCTTTGAAAGTTTTTTAAAAACCGCAAATCTTGACGAATTAGAAATAAGCACGTTTATATTACAAATATTCAGCTTTTAATATGGTCCAGTCTTTTTGTTTTGAGTACATCCACGCTGAGAGATGATTACATTCTACAAATAATATTTGTATATGCTGTTTTTCACCACAAGCTATCTTAGCAATTGCAATATTGGGGTGAGAATTTTTACCCAACCCGCATGATATCAACTAGATTCTTTCTGTTCTGTCACTAACAGAACAACTATAATCTTCAACTCACACCTTGCAAGGGCATGAACTTATATATATATATACATGTGTGTGTGTGTTTTGTAAACATTAGTACCTGAGCAGCGGCGTCACTAAAATGTTTTTTTTTATTTTACGAATTACAATAAATATGGTTGATTTAAATTTATATAATTTTATAAATCCTGATTCTAAACCAGTTGCATGTGAATCAAGTGAAATTGTCAAATAATTTTGGCGGAGAGTGCTATCACAAGATCAATAATGATTATCCAATTATATACATTTTTGCAAAAACCTAAGTCACTCTTCTCTTGGATCTATGATAATCGAGATTTCCCCTATTTTCCCTGAAAATGTCTAATGCTATAATCCGCATTTGAGTTATTATTAACTCTG
Organism: Hofstenia miamia; assembly: GCA_900660155.1. Classification (NCBI taxonomy): domain Eukaryota; kingdom Metazoa; phylum Xenacoelomorpha; order Acoela; family Hofsteniidae; genus Hofstenia; species Hofstenia miamia. Next base: position 1,156,407 of record CABFPE010000096.1, read on the forward strand.
ATTAATCAAATTAAAATTGTTAATGTTTATCAAAGTGTTGTACGACAGCCAAGCTTCAAATGTTGTAGACATTGGAGCTTCACTATGGATAATCCACAAGTGACCACCGGGGCTGAATACAAGTTCTACCATTGCACCGCGCATGCTTAATTATGTTTTTACAAAGAAAATGCAGTTGTTGGATAAAATTTGTGAAATAAAATGTTAAATTATTAAAAATTTAAAGGTATTCAATTGTGCTTTGTTTAAAGCAATTTCACTTAGTGACCGTATTTGAGGCGAATACTTAGTTAGCCATTTAATCGTCTGAATTTACTGTCATTAGTTGAGATGAAAGATGAAATTCGTCGAAAATTAAAATTTTAAAGACCAGTTAATGTTTGATGTTTTTAATTTAACGTGACGTGTGGGAAATTAAAGTTGAATTTTGCGTGAAATAACGTAAATATTTAATAAAAATTTATACTATAAATATTAAAGGTTACCACTAGCATCTCTGCAATCGAATTTATCTCTCAATACCACACACTCGCTGAATTTTTCTTAATTTATTTGCTATCAGATTCTAATGTTTAGCGATCCTACTCAATTAAATGTGAGTGTCTTATTGTTGAATTCATTACATTAATAAATATTTTTCTAAATATTTTTCCTAAAATGTCTTTATTAAACTTAGAAGAATTTATATATATGGTTAATTTCATCATTTAAGTTGCTAAAAATTTTTAAATATCCTTAGAAGTTTGAGTAAAAAATTCGTATATTAATTATTCTAAATTAATTAATAATTTTCTATTATTAAACACTGTTTTTTCATTCTTAAGTAATTTTTTAATCAATTTTAAACCAAAATGAAATGCTGACCCTTAACTTTAAACCTCCGTAGATGTATGATATTAAAAACTAGGCGTTAGATTTCATTTCATTGGATGAGCTTTATTACACTTCTAATGCATGAATAACCAATTTGCTTTAATCTCTAATAAAACTACTGGATATGAGAACAAAGATTTCCTCGGACTTTCTCTTACGTCATTTAGCAGCACGCCTTTGAATGCAATAACGACTATTCGGATGTAAAATCATTGTTTTCGTAAATATATTTCATCGTCGAGTAAGCGAGATACTTTTTGAGTAGTTTATTCTGCTCGAAATATCAGAAGCTTGTAGGTCATAAATCTAATTACTTATGCTTAAAGGTTGGTAAATTATTAACAATTCCCACTATTTGAATCACTGCAATTCATTTCTTGCACTGATTCTTTTCATCAAATCGGACAATGTCAAATGATTAATGCTTTCCAAAAAATTTTCATAATGAGATTTATAACAAAGTCTTACCTTAATATTGAGTTTTCATAGGTTTTTGCAAGAGCTTCATCTATACTGTAAATCCCAGTTTGGTTTTTATCTACGTTTCAAAATAAGAGCGTAACCAGTGCCAATGCAAAGAAACCTGCTTTATATGGAAAAAAATTCGACTATTTACGTCCTTGTTACCCGCGAACACTAGAAAAGTATATTTATAAAAGTAACATATACAGGCCTAGCAAAATATAACAAAAGTATTTTAAATATTCTTGTTGGTTAATTTCAAATTTCAAGGCAATGCATGTTTTATTAAATTATGATAAGGTAGGAGTTTTTCTCCAAACAAGACCTTAAATACGGTAAATATTAAATAAAATAGTTCACTTAAAATTCGTAAGAAGCCCATGTTGCCACTTAATACTGTTCCCGGTAGACTACTTGAGCGATTATACTAATAGGATTTGACCATGGCAATCCCCAGTGCATTACGTTTTGCTTAGTTTCGGATGTTCAGCTTTGGGAGCGTGCGTTCATTGCTAAATATATTTCCGAAAAAATTTATTTAATTCAAAAGAAAACTTTTACGTCAATTATTAGAACTAATCTTTTAATAGATTCAACAAGTATTTAAATATTGTTCTTGGAAAAAAACCACATTTCAAATCTGATAAATAATTTCGTACGATTACTGCACCAAAACCTAATAAACGCAAACCTGATCAAGCATAAAATATTCACATACTGATGGCTTGGTTGAATTTTTTAAGTATTATTTCGGAGTAGAGGTGTGTGGGAGTGGTCCTTTGCAACGCATTTGCTGAGACCAGATACTGGAATCAAAAATAATATTTCGGGGGCGGATACGGGACGGGACCGGCACCAAATATTTCGTGACCAGATACCTATGTGTGTATAATATCACGAATTGTCATCATAGTGAACTATACATGTACATTGAACATTCTATTTGTTTATTATTTTAATTTCACCAGTTCCAGCTGCTATTTTATTTTGTTATAATTAGCTACATTGTATATTTTCGTTATCAATTTAAAAAATTCTAATTTGATATGTGGTAGCAAAATTAAAAACGACTACCGAGAACAAACAGAGACAGGGACCAAAATTAACTGCTCGTTATCAGGACGAAACGGACCCGGGACCAAAGAAAAACTTTCAGTACAGGGGTCGAAAGGGAACAGGACCAATTTTAAAAGTTTACAGCCATTTTTTAAATTGATTGAATAAACTTTAAATATATGAAACTAAGCGCAAAATTGTCAAGGAAAGTTTTATAATAATTTAATTCTCTGGCAATGTATACTTGTAGTAAGCAAGAAAAAGGGTATGCATTTTTAGTTATCTTAATCAACTGAATGTATGCATGGTAGCTTTCCCTCATTTTATCCAAGGAAATATGCATGTAAAATGATCGGTCTCAATTCAAATTTAAATTTATATATACCTAAAAATAGTTCGAAGTTGAAATATTCCACTTGAAAGATTCTTTTTAAATCATACTATAGCATGATAAACAGTTGTAAAAATACTTCTTAAAGGTAAATGTTAACATCGAAAAAATTCCACTTCCTTTGTGAAGAACTCGCAGATTTTGGTCATAAATTCTTTATGAAATGAAAGTTCTTGAAAAACAGAGGGAACACTTTTTAGGACAATTTCTATCATAATGTCTACAAAATATGTAGTCAATTGCTATTTGTAAGTCTTCCGATTTAAAATTGTCATTAGCAACGCAATGTAAAATTACCTTCATACCACTAATAGCCGATGGCCTAAAAATTTCCAAAAATTCATGTAATCCTTTGCTGAACAACGTTTTCTTTAGCATACGTAAAAATAATGCCTACTAATTGGCATAGACTATCAGTTTTACTATGGGAATTTTTGTTTTGAAGTTTTCAGTGAACCCAAAAATTCAAATTGAGTAATTGATCAACACAAATATTAATTTGAAAATACTAATGGAATGCTACTTTAATCAATACGATGATAAAGAAGTACGGCAGAAAAGAACACAACGTTATGAATTACGACTTTAGTAAACCAGTTATGCTTTCATTTGTAGACATTATGGAATACGACGATAAAAAGCTACCCTGATTATTCTGCTTTGCTGGCCTACTCTTAAACTCCATGTAGTTTAATTCAAGAAAATGCACTTGCAATAAATGGAAAGAATTGGAATTAGTTAAAAATATAATTTTCATTGGAATTTACTTTCAAGTCTTCATTCTTTTGAAAGCCGTTCAAAGAAATGTTCAATATGCGCTTGTTAGCCGCGAGAATTTCGAAATTATATTTAATTAAATTTGTTTTATGAAAAGAAACCACATTATGAGTTCTCACTTCCAACCCTGAGCTTGTCTTTGAATTGATAGTGGCAACCAAATTATTATGGAATTCATTGTCTTTGAGGATTTATACAATTTACATATAAGTCATTGTTGGCATTGGCAAACATATTTGCTTATACCTTAAAGTGTAAAATTCACCCGAGCTGAGACGATTTTGGATACAAGAAAAGTGAAAGTCAAGATTTGGCACAAACATTATTTTACATTATTGTATAATAATTCTTATATATTATCATTATTATTACAACGGCACCAATTAGGTGCAGATCCATTTTATCATGCCGACGATCATCACTTAAAGTCTACGTAAAAATTAACTACAGTAAAATATAAATGGAAATTTTTTTGCAAAGAATTATTGCACTAAGAGTGAAATAAAACACCAAAAGCAAGGTAATGAAACAATTACCGACAATACGAAAATTTTAAATTTATAAAACAAAACTTTTAAACTCTAAGTTAATCATCATACCTTTAAATGTGAGTAGCACATCAGTAACTAAAACAGGTGTTGTAAAATGAACCGGGGTTAATCAACGGGGGACCTTGTGCGCAATTATACGGTATTTTAGGAAATTAGCATAAGCAACTTGTCCAACAATCCCAAGTGTTATCTATGCTAAATAGCAATAGGGTACAAATGAAAGTGCTGCTAGATTATTGAAATTTCATATTTGAACGTTGCAAGACATAATAGGTTCTTTATCATCATTAGATTATATTATCTATTAATTTTATGAATACAGCTATATTTTAGAATCATACTCGAGTGGTAAAAAATTATACCTTTAAAAGTATTACATGCGTTAAGGTAAAAATCTATTGTGCAAATTCTATTTGTGATTTTGAAAAATACTGCGCTTTAGCAAACTATATGCATCTATTTATTAATTTTTTTGTCGATGTATGCACCTTAGTATGAAAAAATCGTAAAAAATTAGTATGCAAAGCAGTAATTGCTGACCCTTTGTGTAAATAGACCTCTTCAAGCACTAAAACCAAGTAAAGCCTAGTAAACCAAGCGCATATATGATTCTATGCTTACCCAAATATGAAATGCAATATCCACATCTTGCTGTTGCCAAATTAGGAATGACATTGTATAAAGGGGAACACTTGCATTCTCGTTGTCGAAAATGTCAAATTAGGAACCCTAGTATAAAAATCGAGATAAATATGTCATTTACATCGGTGCAAGATAACACAAAGTTTTGGTATTTCCTTCGTCATTAATGATTTTGTAATTTTTAAGTAAAAATAATATTCTATTTACAAAAAACTTACTTTTTATGTAACTTTGCGCCCGTTGTACCTTTAAAGGTGTTTTCTATGATTGGAAATTCTCAAATTTAGTTCTATGTGCTTGAAGCAATATTATATTAGGCAGTATAAATATGCTTAAAGCTAGGGATCTAGGAAACCTTAATTTTTTAAAATCACCACTGGAATGGATTAATTCATGTCCAGTGCATCTAAAAAGAAGTCGTTCAATCTTAAGCTTGAAAACATTTTAGAATTAGTTCATATTGAAAAAGTATGTTATTTATTCTATGAATTTTGATATTTTGAAAGGAAAATATGAAAAACGTGGATTTCGTGAGGGTGCAACTAAATTATTTAATATTTTCGTAGGTATACGAAACGAAACAAAAGGTAGTGGTAAATTGGGAAAATCTGTTTACCTATATACAGATGAGGGTGTGCTGCAAGACAGCTAATTTAGTGCCCATTTGATTTCACTATGTGTAAATGATATAACAGCAAACGCCAAAAACCTTTAAATGTATCAGTACACTCACTAACAAAAGCGAAAAATGCATGTATTAATGCTAAGATCTTGCAATCAAACATTGAAAATTTAGGGAAACATTTTGATTATAACCACCTAAAATTTAACATAGGCAGAAATCAATTAATTGAATTTTCACGTAGACATTTCAGAACTATAAATAAAAATATTAAATTAAAAATCTGTGAAGAAAGCATTAAACAAACAAAATCAGTTAAATATTTAGGTGTTCAAATTGACAATGAATTAAAATTTGATAACCTCTTTTTAACTATAATCAGGAAAATTTCTTCTAACATGCAATCTTTAAAGCACTTACGATGTTTTGGTCAAACATATAACGCATTCAAATAATAAATGCATTTTACATGTCGCACGTACAGTATTGCTCATTCCTTTTATTACATCTACCTGCCAAAAGCCGTCAACTGTTCACACAATCCTGAAATAAAGTTGTAGAAACCCTAAACCTTGCAGGCAAATATGACACTTTTACTAACTAAGTATCGCAACAAAATTTCGACTTCTTTCTATTATGTTAATTCGAATTGTTAACTGTTTTGTATCTTTTTTTCAAAGTAATTACATCAAGCTGAAAGACGGAAACTATGCTAGCTATCTATCTTTTTTTGCCAAGCAGTAACAAATCTCTGGAATTCTCTAGGAACAGTCAGTTCCTTAACACTCAGTTTCCTTTATTGGCAATCAGGCTTGAAGTCTATACACAACTATGGGTGTCTAAATAATACCTAAATCTTTTAATTAATAACAGTGTTTTTCTCAGGGGTGTTTTTTGGAAGGGCACTTGTGGATATATTTTGAGAAAAGATGTTTGTTATTCGCAAAATACAATTGCAAACATAAAATATATTGAAAATTGAATACAATATGTTTGCTTAAATGTGGCTCTAATAATCTGTTTAAAATACTTTATAAATAAACGTTGGTGAAATAAAGGATTTCATTATTTGCATAGCCCTTGTGCCACTGCTCTAACTATGAAATACGTACAGCGTGGAGCAGAAATATCTTCCCAATTTGAATAAATGTAGTAAAAATACATTAAAAACAGCTTTGATTAATTGTTTTTTCAAAATTTATATCAGGCCAAAAGCGGCTGTTGGTTGAAATATGTTTACGTAATTATTTCTGGAAGCTTTTCAAGACTCTCTGTGCAACTTAGGAGAATGTCAATTCTTTTCAACGTGGATCCAGTTGCATGAATTTTATAAATCCAAAGCACGATCGTTTTCCAGCGTGGAAGAGCGTAAAAACATCTAGAGAATGCACACTGTGTTGGTATTACTAATCTTTTGTTTTCATAAAAGAAAATATGAAAAAATGTATGACAGAGCATAGCCTACAAAATGGAAATTGTCTTTCTTTTCTATTGCCACTAAATCTCCTAGGGAGGCGCCTCCAAATATGGTAGAAAACGTCGGAAAATAGTTTCTTTTGATATAATGTTTCTAAAAACAACAATTCATGAGAATTGACTATGTAAGCTCTTTTTGATAATAAACTTTAATGTAAAGTGATTGAAAAAATGATATTTCGAAAACACCCAACGAATTTTCAAACGACATATTTTCAAAAATTTATTGCAAATCACTTGTTACAAGATTTTCAGCGGAACTGTATTTCTGCACCACCTTGTACACGAATTGATAATAGTGTTTAGTGACCAAAATTTATAAGCCTAAAATACCTTAATACCAAGTGAATTTAATGAATATACTAATGCAATGATATATATATATATATATATATATATATATATATATATTTTTTAATAAAATCAAAGTCAATATATTTATCATATATACATGTAAAATGCTTAAATAGTTTAGAAAACATAAGGTCTACAACAAGACTTTCCTTTTAGCCCTAAATTTTAATGTCGATAGAAAGAGCATTCACTATGATTCTATTTTCTTTTTTACAATATTGAATTATCCAGTTGAGCGATTGTGACACAAGTGATTAGCAGTTGCTTACAGATCGAGTTCATTTGCAATTAATGTCATTGTTGACTAACGACTAGAATGTATTTGCTTCGTCAGTCACTCAAAACATTTCTGCACTAAAACGCAATCTGTTAGTGCGCGATTTTCAAAGCACTTTGCTTGACTCAATAGTTTCTGATAGATTCTCCTTTATGTTATGCTGTTAATGCATTGTTTAATTTTTTAGAAGAAGGATGCAGAGGACGAACGTCATCGTATGGTGAAAAATCGCGTTTTAGAAGAAGTGCATCAGCTACGTCAACTCAATTTGAAATTGTTGAAGGAAAAATTCGCATTTGGTATGATTGTTTCAATTAAGAGGCTTTATAAACTTGAAACTGTTTTATAGAACCTTCACAGAACTCAACCGCTGAAAAGTTAGCTCAGGAAGAAATGGAAAAGGCCCAGAGAGTTGTTATGAAAATTGAAGAAAAGGTTAGTATATATGTTTAGCTTTTACTAATGTTACTAACTCTGATCCATATATATATATATATATATATATATATATATATATATATATATATATATATATATATATATATATATATTACCAATCCATAAAATTTGAGTAGTTCAGGTCTCATAGATTTAATCTGAACCAGTCGTTCAACTAATTGTATGGTAGAAAGACGTTGATTGACAGACAATTGACTGTTTTACTCCCCAACTGTTATTTCTTGATGCGTCTAAATTAGTACATAGTTTGATTGAATTAGAATCACAGACGCAGTTCCCAATCGATTTTCGATCCAAATGAATGAGGGAAGATATGATCATTGAATCGCGACTGGTGTCTGCTTAATTCTAGCCGAATTTCTGCTTAAGTGATTTCAAATTTCATTTGAAGTTATTGCATAGCTTTCGACTATTCTATATGAATTTTATGACACATGTTGCGGCTGCTATGAAAAATTAGGTCATAGTTTCATCCATTTTGAAGCCTTATGCAAATATATTATCAATTTTTACAGAATATACAATAATATAATTGTTTATGTGAATTTATTTGTATATTGAACTGTAGAAAGTAAGTTTAAAAATAAATGCTGTTCCAAGTATAAATCTCAAAAAGTACTTCCGTGAGAGACATGCCTAAAATTGAATAAAATATTAATAATGTTCTATTGCGTTAGATTGGTAAAAATGAAGACAAATTTTTAAATCAGTTGTGAAACATATAATAATATTTATATAGTATTTGCACTTCTTTAGAACAACGAAATTAGTTTAGGCATTAAATCTAATTACTTAGGGTGTGTGGATACCTCTATATTGAAGAAATATTCGTTAAGTACTTTTCATTTCATTGTCTTGCAATAGAAGTTTTTGGGATAGAATTTATGTAAACTGTTACTATGCACATTTGTGTCTTGATTGAGGAGGATTTATATTTCTTTGCTTATCTCATCTCAGTGATTTCTCGATTTTATAATTAGCTATCTACTTGTCTAGTTGAATCACAACTTATGCATATTCATAACATGAGCGACAATGCTGTAGACAACCAGTCTAAGAAAGCCTGCAACCGGCAAGCTATTTATCTTTTAAAAAATGCAAATAGCTTCCTCCAATTTTGAACACTAAATAGTGAATATTTTCTGACAATACGCCAACAATGATTTTGATCACTTTTGAGACATAGTTCTGATGTAATTAAATATGTGCACCAAAAATCAATGAATTTTTTTGTAATCAGGCTCTGAAATAAAAGCGAATTCTATTGAGGAAGGAATTCTTAAACTAGCAATTTATAAATGCCAAGGTTTTCCGAATATCTAGCTTGAGACTTTAGTTATTAGGAAGGCTTACAATGAAGTATTTGCTTTCATACATGTCCTACAGAATATCATTACGTTTGGGTAGGGATTTCGGCGACCTCTAGAAACACAGCCATGTTTGTCAGTGTTAGATATTTCTTACTTAGGCAAAGATCTACAACACACAAAACCATTGAGGCTTTTATGAAATCAACGCAGATAGTCAATCTCTAAATATCATTATGTACATTTAATTTATGAGCCTTATAGCAAATCATAAATTCTATATAATTGCTAGGCTTTTAAGTTCCTCATAATTATCTGGCATAATAATTATTTCCAGTGAAAATCTAAATGTAGATGCTAAGTACAGATTATGCTACTTGGGAATGTACTGAGAACAATACCTGGTTAGTTTCTTTGCTTCAACAACATGTAAAAACATGTCTATATTTTCGTTTAAATTTAAAAACTTCTTAGATTCTAATTTAGTCAAGAAATTTATTGGATGAGAAATGATACCAAATTAGTTATCGCAAGAAATTATAAAAATTAACAGTTGTTGTTTAAAACCCATCAAAGATAATATATAGATGTCTAAATAGTAAAGGTATTTTACAAGATATCAAAATATAACAGTGGGCTAATAAAATAGTATAAAATGAATATATCTTTCACAAGACTAAAAATAGAACTTTAAAAATATTTTTTTCGCAAACTAAAAACTTCTACAATTGTTGCATAATACTGTTCTAAGATTTTCACTTAGAAATTATCGAAAGGAATGGACCCTTTTCAAAAAATTTAATTTCACCAAATTGCAAAATATGTGTCATTCATTTATTTAACTTATAAATCATGTCCGGTTCAGGTGCACCCATAAAGCCCATCTTACACGATATGTTTTCCCTCATGTAACGGAAAGCTTATCGTGTAAGCACAAACTAGCTCGACGCTCAAGATAGTTGCTCGTAGAGAAAAGCTTGCAACCTCCGAGAATGTTGGTAACTTCTGCGCAAATTAAGAATTCCTTATGGGTTTTTTGTAATTTACTAAGAAGTCTGATTGGAGAAAAGCTTTTTGAACTTAAAGTAAAACAATGGCATGGCTTGGTGTAACTACTTATTAAAAAGACATTTGCGAGAGACATAATTGAATAAAATTGACTTAGAAACACGAAAAGGTTGTAAGGAAAAACTTACCGTGTAGATAAAGCCATAAGAGAAAACTTATCGTGTAAGCGGGGCTTAAAAATTCGTAGCCTGGCTACGATTTAAACCTTAAATGAAAAAGGAGATATTCTTTTATCTTGTGCTGTTTTTGAATTTTGGATTTCTTTATTACTTCTTAAGTTACAAGCGTTGAAAATTAATGAAAAAGCCTTCACAGATTTAAAAAAAATAAATATGGTTAATCCAGTTTTTGTGAACATAATTTGAAAAATTAGAAAAAAAAATTTATTTTGTGAAAAATGTCCATTAGTGTCACTGTTTAAAAGTTAGTCAGTTATTGTTTCCATTTCCACACTGATACATAGTAGAACTGTGATTTTTTAGCCAATTCAGGATCATTTGTTGCATTTGGCGGCAATCGATCAACTGGCAACAGTGGTATAGCTATTAGTCAGTTCGCAGGAAAGAACGAACTTGGTGAAGAAGACGACATACTGAGTGTTGAAACGGATTTACCAATTTCCGGAGGACCAATCAGTGGTTATAAACCAACGTTAGACACAGTTGTAGACGAAGACGAATCTTCTAAAACTAGTACACCCAGTGTCCCAGCACAGGTTAATTTTGCCGATTTTGTTTACTTGAAAATCAATTGAATCTAACTTATATTTGCACGACTCCGCAAATGTTTTAATAAAGGCATTTTAAGAGAGAACTAGATTTTAAATAACTAACTTTATGATGAGACCAATATAATTAGACAATGTGGTCTGATGACTATTTTATTTTAGTCAAATAACAAGCAAACGGAAGTAGCACAGATTATTAAATCTCAAGCTTCTACAGATGTTGGATTAACAGTGGTATCTTCGTCTTCCAGTGACTTGCCTTCTGCACATCAAACGCCAACCGTTGCCAGTAAATAATTTTTTGCATAGCGCCATATATAATGCATGTAGAGATCGATTGATTTGGAACAGTTATTTTGTCAGTTACGCTTCCTCCCAAAGCCTTTCGAAAATTCTCTGCAGTTATAGTTACTTCGTATCCGTTACTCTTAGTTACGTTGGGCTAATTTGTTAGGATATAGAAAAGAAGCAAATCTGGGCGAATATATGATGTATATCGTGGGAAGTGAATTTATTTTGTTTATCTGCCACCCGACACGATCCGTCTAACACTGACCCGCGACACGACTCGATCAAACAAAAATTCTAGTATAATACGCACAAAATGTTTTAGCATAGAAATATCTATAACAATACAAAAATGATTAATATCTTTAAGAATTTCAAAGATTTAAAGTTTTGATTTGTTAAATTGTCTTAAATCTGTTAGTGTTCTTCCGTCTAAGAGTGATCCGCACCCGAACCGCCCGTCTAATATTTTATCCTTCCCAAGAGTCGAGTTGAGCCGGGTTGACACGTTTCCTACCCTAATTAAATTCCATCAATAAAGTCAGAATTGATCTTGTAAAATAGTCTGTCCTTTTGTTGATTCCAATTGAATCTGCTACTACTCCTGCAAATATGTGTCCTAATCGTGTTGTAACGGTAGTAATTTAATCCGTTACAATTATTTGAAATAACGTTAACTATAACTGACAGTGACTGTAACTTCCCAATTTTATGAGACGCAGATTTCTATGTTCTTTTCTAAATGGCACATCTGTTTAACTATATTTATATTGGTCAAACTACAACAAAACTAAAGTTCAAATTTAATATTTTAATTTAAATTTTTGGAGTCAATGCATTCAAATTAGTAAGAGGTTATAAAGAATCAAATATTATAATTTGTAATGAAAGCAAGCTAACAGTAATTCAACTGGTGTTAAATTACATTTTTATTCAATTTTGTTAATAATCAAAAATTCCTGTCTGACAAAATTTCATACTTGCTACCATAAAAATGTTAGGTATTTGTTGATTTTGGTCTCAATTACAGTGTAAATTACTTGATCTGATGAAACCCTACCCTACGCAATCTAGCTCGGCGAATTATTTAATTTTGCATAGTTTACACGACCTAAGCCGGTAGAAATAAAATATGCAGATATGTGTGTTGGCATTCCTGCTGAAGCCCCTTGAATTAAAGTTCAATGAGTGTTAAATATTCTTAATCGTGCATAAGCCTAGACTGATGTCAACAAAAAAGACTAGTTTTGCGAGAAGACAATCTACCAACTACAAACAATTGTATAATAAACGTTTAAATATACACGCTTAAAAAAGTGAACTGTGAATTTCTTATTTCACAGCTACCTGTTAACATAAATCAGCTTTTAATCTATTTGCTTGACTGGTGTCAAAGGACGAACAACGCCGTAAAATAATTACTGATAAGATAATTCTAAGTTCAATTTGAAAGCTAACGCAGAATGTGATTCCTTTGTCAATGATCTATTGGTAAATTGCAATTATACCCTGTTCTGTTGAAAATACAGGGTGTAACAAAAGTAACCAGACGCTTCATTTTACGAGAAATCTAACTTTATTCATAAGAGTAGGAATAAAAAAACGAATCATTCATAGTAAAATATACAGTAGCGAATCTAAAACAACTTACTGAGGTTATAATGTCCAAAAGGATTAATCATAAAAGAAGAAAGTGTTAATAGAGAATGTTCAAAATGATGACCATCATGTTCAATACATTTGCAAATCCAGTCACGAACAGACCGGCACACCTTGTTCACCAAATCTAATGCTATGGCACGAATTTCATCGGTAATAGCATTCTTCAGATCGTCCATAGTGTGTGGGTTTCTACCATAAACTTTTATCTTTAGTAAGTAAGCCTTTATCACTCAAGTCAGTCTCTGATCATCATCCTTGAGTAACGATCAATAGGAATGACGATTTCAAAAATTTGAATTAAAAATCTGAACCCCAAATCGATTAAACATATAGCATCGCTGTTGCAGCAAGGCGAACCATCACAGTTAAATTTCCATCCATTGATGTTTAGCTACGTAACTACAGTTCTTGCTTTCATTTTGCAAGCGTCTGGTTACTTTTGTTACACCCTGTATAAGCAATTAATACTACATCATTTTAACACTTATTAAACAAGAATTTACTAAAATCTGTAATGGGCCTCCTAAAATAGATTTAAACACTCATAACGCACGACCTAATAATGATATTTAAAAGCCAAAGGCAATAAAAAAGAAGAATGTCTCAAAATTTGCGTATGGTGCTTCAATTGCGTTTGGACGGTCTATCTACAAAAAACGAAATAGTTAAAGTTTATTATATTCCAATGGGTGTTGTACCTTCTCATTATCTGAACTCTAGAAATGGGAGAATTTGAAATCAGAATTTCCTAATAAATAGGTAATATTTTTTGATAGGTAAAGGAACAACACTTAGTGAAATGTGTGCTACCATTACATGAAATAGATGCGTCATGTCCAAAGTTCTCCATTCCCGAAAATACATGAAGAAACTTATTTGTAACTTTGAAGTTACGCGAAACTGTTTGGGGATAAGCATATGTTCTCTGGTCATGAATATCAATTTATAATAAATTATTACAATGGCAGTAAGTGCGTTGGGTGTGCAAAGTTAAATTTAAAACTAATATTGAAAGTTTCTGATTGAAAAATGATATTGATTAATACCGAGGAATTGATAATTTTAGACAAAATATTAATTAAAATTGAAAAAATAATATCCTCAACACTTTGATGAATATTTGATTTGAATTGTGATTCCCTTAAAATTATTTTGAATATGAATTGTGTTTTCTAGCTCATGTACATAATTTAGACTATAATTTTGCATTGCCTTCCAATATTGTGATAATTGAAAAAAATCTAATGAGTAAGGACAGATGGGCGATTCACTCTCTTTGAAATTCTTTCACGGATATCTATTAAATCAAATTGGTTGGCATTCACGACTAAGACCAAAAGAAAATTGACTCAGGTGTTAAATTTGCAGAAACCGTGTTGTTTTACAATCCAAAGCGTATAGCCGCTTAGAGTAACATGCAGTGTTGTTGTATTACTATTGGGTCTGCATATTTCGTTGAATAATCGCCACAATTATTCGCTTAATTAATTGTATGTCAATCACAAGTTCTTAATCACTTTCGTCACTTAAATTCCATTCATTCTAGTTTATCTACTAGCTCCTACTGTATATATATATATATATATATATACTTAGAAATATGAAAATTCAAAAAAATTCTAACAAACGCCACAAAAATTTTTGTCTTTTTTCTGCAAATGTATAATTGATTAAAATATTTTCTTCTTTCAATGACTTTTTGAAAATTTGTAATTCGAAATTATTAGCTTAAGCCCTTTTTTACAGATGCTTTATATCTAATTAGATGATTTTATTTGAAATTATAAAAAAAACCCTATTAAAAGAAAATGAATTTCTAAATAAGCTTAAAATTTTTAAATCTACAATAGTCATGGTGACTTTGCTAAATTTAAAAAATTTTTCGTTTTCATTGTCTCCTCTTTTGAACGCCTTGAAAAATTCCATCAAATTATATATTTGTTTCTATTTAAATTGTTTAAATAATAAAATTTTTAAGAGCCTTTTTTAAAATGGTGAATTCTGCACAGAATTTTGTTAGCGATTAGGGACAGGATTTTTACTTAAAAATCATCCCCCCACAAATATTCTTTTAATTTTTTGAAATTCTTAAAAGTATGCCTCTTAGGTAATTAGAAGATTGTACAAAAAAATGTGGGGAAAAAATCTATATAATTTCACATGAAAAAATATTTGTACATTTACTGCAATGCCTAATTCATATTTATTTGCAGCAATAATCTAATTATTCGCCACTAAGAGAAAATATTCAAATATTTCCCTGGTTTATGAGCATTTTGCGCATGACTTTTGTCGCCATAAAAAGCTCAAAATATGTGGTTTTAGGTGAAATGACGTTTAAACTGGACACACATTACCCCTGAAATTGGTTATTTACTTGTATTGAAAGATTATAAATCCAACAAAAAACCTGCATTTCACGTCGCGTCTGGTCCCTGGTGTTGATAAATTTAGACTTTTATTTTTTATTGACTTTGAATAAGGTGATTGAGATCTACAGTGGTGCAGCGCATGTTTATCAAGTTCATTTCCTATTTTAGGCATGTAACCAGTTTTTAATAAATCAATTTGAAAGTGTGGTAAAATGCTTAAATACACCATGCTTTTAACTGAGATAGGATTAAGCAAAGTTCGCCTCGGGTCAGGAGAAATTCATTTGTCAGATTTAGATAACCAAATTTTCATGACTTTAGCTGCTTGATGTACATGACCCTCTGGTATGTAATCTTTTTGTTCATGTCTGTCAGACTTGGGAACCAGCCGAGCTTGAGCACTTACTCGAAAATATCAACGAGCACAATCGAGTGAAACATTTATTGTATTGTAATAATATATGATTTAATGTATTTCCTTGTCAAAATTTTCCATATTCTGCATATTAAGATTGTAATTCACCCTTACACTTGAGCCTCAATTATTGGTCCAAGCCAGCCGAGCGAACTGAACTGAACCGAAAAATTAGGTATCGCTCATCATTCTAACATCAAAATAATTCTTGAGCATTGTTTATATTAATAATTAGCAGGTCTAACTCGGGTCAAACTTTGATTGTCTGATATATAGATCCGGTTAGGGATCAATTGTTTGTGGATCGGAGCATAATGTCGGACCAAAGACTTTGACTCATTTGGTAATATACTAACGATTTATTAGAGGCCTATATTAATATCAAAATACAGGCAACTGTTCTACTTTAGAAAATGCTTAAGTCTTTTTATCTTTTTTAGCATAATTCATGGCAACATCAAAACAAATTTGATAATTCATGAATTGTGTTGGATTTCATTACATATAAAGTGCTGTTATTAGAATTACAACATAATTGCCTGCAATTGGTCTATTAAAATTAATTTTGGTTAGGCAATAGCTTTACCGACCTCCTAGCAGTTCTATACATCACAGCTTAGTTTAGCTAAGTTTCATATATAAATTTCGTATTAAGACATGGTAACATGCACCAGAGCCAGTCTTGTACATTTAAATCTTTTAATTAAGATTTTGACAGAAGATCTTGTATGAAAAGATTTTAGCATCATAATGTAGCTAAGATTTATAAACTGTTGTGCCCACAATTTCAAAAACATCTATTGGAGAATGCATTTCAATATGACGAATATTTGTGGTAAAGAGTATTATCTTGCTTACAGTACATGATAGTATTAATTATTTTTTCATAAAAATTCCTATGCTTTTAAAAATCATTCAATTTATCGTTCGTAATAACTAATTTTCATGTAATCAGGCAATGTAATGCCTAAGCAAGCAGCAACTAGCCAAAAATATTTCTGTTTCTGTTAACAAGATGTTCAAGTCTCTATTAGGATGTGCGAAGGCAATGCGAACCTACAATTGGCACGACTAGGCCTAATTTTAACCGAAACTGAAAGAAAAGCCAATCCTATATCCTATGGTTTTGGATTTTAGATAGTTGGCTAGTTATGAGTATTGAAGAGCTTTCAGAACTAAGCAAAATCAATTTACAATTTAAAAACAATCAATAGCATAAGACAGGGAAAAGGGGACATCTAGAGCACAAGGAAATCTTCACACTATTAAGGATATAACGAGTTAATTCTGTTTGAGCTAGAATTTTACCATATATTTCAAGACTGGTTCTAGAGAAGAATTGCTCAGATTAGTTGGCACTGTTGAAATTTTCCTAAGATAAACGAACTACACATTTAGTAAACTTAATATTTTCTTATTAAAATATTTATATGCACTACTCCGACACTCTATTTAAAAATTGTTCAACATCAAAGAGTGAAATCATTTTGTTTGCTGTTAATTATTTGTCCTGTTGTATTTAGCATAAAATTTTATAGAGGTTTTTGAATAATTTCGATGAAAATTTAATGAATACATTTGTTTATACAATCTGCAATTGCATAAACACAAATATGAGACACTTTATTCATGTTGTAAAATTAACAAGAAATCTATAATTTGCTTAGAACATATTTTCAGCAATATATATTATCTTTCTATCACAATAACTTTTTAGACAGTCGCAATTCAAATACTGCCTGTAGTGTGCCATCTCCTCACTTCTCTGCTGTTGATTATGAAATAAATGATGAAGAAATCCCAAGTGAGTATTTATGTCAAATCGTGTATTTATTATAATAATATTAATAATAACAATAATGATAATAGCAAGTACAGGGGCAAGCAACAAGAACAAACTGTTTGAAGAAGCCCATACACAGAAGAGCTGAGATAAGTGATAAGTGTAGGCTATGTAAGAAAGACTTGGAGACAGTAGATCATCTAATGTCAGGGTGCGAGAAACTGGCGCAAAATGAGTATGAGTTCAAGCATGACAAGGTGGGACGAATGGTACATTGGAGCTTGATTAGGCAG
Source organism: Hofstenia miamia (assembly GCA_900660155.1). Taxonomy (NCBI): domain Eukaryota; kingdom Metazoa; phylum Xenacoelomorpha; order Acoela; family Hofsteniidae; genus Hofstenia; species Hofstenia miamia. Next base: position 1,174,262 of record CABFPE010000096.1, read on the forward strand.
CATGGGCTAGATGCAGGAGGCATGGTATGAGCAGAAGGTTAAGATATTGTGGGACTTCAACATATACAGAGAAGAAAATTGATAGAAGCAAGGAGGCCAGACTTAGTAGTGGTAGATAAAGTGGAAAGAATGACAACAGTAATAGATATATCAATACGAAATGTAGAAAGCAAGGCAAAGATAAAAGTACAGGGAGTTTGCATAGAAAATAGAGAGGTTGTGGAATATAAAGAAGGTCGAAATAGTTCTGGTAGTAGTTGGAGTACCAGGAGCAGTCACTAAAAAATATAAGATATACTTGAAGGAGTTAGGATTACCGAAGTGGGGAGGGGCGGTAGCACAGAAGAAAGCACAGTTAAGAACAGCTA
>CABFPE010000096.1:1177401-1189332 GCA_900660155.1 Hofstenia miamia
ACATTTGCACAGAGCTCCATTTTTATTTAAAGGTTAGCTTAAATTATTTTAGAACCAAAATCAAAAGACAAATTAGAAAACGTAGATGAAGTTGAAACACTTAAGCGTGAATTGAAATTACTTCAAGATAAACTTGAAAAAGTGAGCAAAGAAAAGTCTTCGAAAAAGCATAAAGGTAAAAACTTCATGGGACTTTGTAAAGTCCATTCCTGAGAATGCATTTTTATATTTATTACCTTCAAACTTTATATATTTTTACAGATATGCGACCATTGATTTTGTCATTGACATAGAGTTATTAGTATGTCTTGAATAAAGCTTTGAATTTTGCAAGAAATTTTTGGCAATTGGCATGATTCCTAATTGAAATTATATTATTTTTATCCGTGCATAATTTCAATTTCCTTCACTTTAATAATTAGGTTTTGAATAAATAATTGGTTTTTTATAAATTGGAAATTTTGATTGCGTTATTTCTAGGATTTATGGTAGTTATGCACGCCGTTGTTAGAACCATTCGCTTCAATTACTGCCGAGCAGTAGATACATGTAATTAATTCATGTTTTAATTTCGAAGACTAGTAAAGATCGTGATTAAAGTTACTTCTTCCTTTGCTTCCTTCCACATGCGTTGTAGATTTGAAACATATAAAATTTTAATTAATTTTGCTATACCACATTGAACATTGCAAAAACTAGTGCAACTAACAAATTTGGAAATGCAAATACCTGTTCTAGAGTTTACTAAATATTTTTTTCTAAGCCGTTCTAACATGAAACGTTTTTGATCACTATATAAAATTGCAATTGAGTAGCACCTCATCTACCTTAGAACAGAAATGGCTTCATTTCTATTCCAAGCTAGCCTGAAATTAGCAGCTATAATAAATTTAGACACCTAAATTTAACCTGGCGTGAAAAGGAACATTAATTTTATGTTTACAGTCTCTCCAACAAATTCTTTAGCACAGTGGGCATTAATTGTAATGTGTCGTCTATTGTTAGCATATGACAGTCATAAAAACTTATATTTTATTTTCCAAAACCAATTAAGTTAATCAAACGAATTTCAACAAAAGAGTAACATAGCAACTGGCAAAATGCATTCCTTTAATTGCACAGTTTAAATGAAAACAGTTGATATTTAAATCAAGGAATTCATTGCATTACAGGAACATACAAGTACACGACTTAATATGATTTACATCTAGCTTGGGTAATGTAATGCACTCTTCCTAAACCCTACCCCAAAACTATAATTTTTATTTTATAAACCTAAGCCCTAAACTCAAGTCTCAAATTTACGTTTATTCTTCCTAAGCACTACCACTAGCGACACTAAAAACGACCACAATAAACAAGTACGACATTATAATGCTACCCCGAATTTTGTGTATCTCCTGGCATGGATAAATATTACAACGTGTTTTTAAAACTATTAAAATCGCTTTTTTTCAAAATGAATTTTTCTAGATAGGTCCCGAGATTTTGTTCGATTTGTCTCCCTGAAAAGTGCTTTGTTTGGTTGTGTCAGAAAATATGCCTAATTTTCACATCAAATCTACATGTTGGCTATATGATAAATACAAAATAACTCAGTTGTCATTAGAAGCTCCCGTTGAAAAACAATTACCATGTTTTCCGTGTATTTGCAACGGTTTGATGCGGGGTTCCATCCTGCCTTAATTCAATGCATAATGATGCACCCCAATATCAACAGATATTAAATGACATTTAATCTTCAGATGATTTTTATTTAGTTTTTGAGATAGCAGTGTTACTTTAAACATCTCACGCAAAAATGATCAGTCGTTTGAAGAATAGCATTTTAAACCGGTGATTGATGCCGTATAGCAGTTATTCAAATCAGCGATTGCAATTCGAGTCAGTTAAAATAATTGACCTGTAGAAATTAAACCTTGAGCGTCTGGAGAATAAAGTTTTTGAAGAATTAAATTTGAAATTGCGTGGCAACAAACTTCAGCTTTGCTTTGACTTCTCTTTTGACGATTCTCTTTCTCTTTGAGATGAAAGAAAAAGTTTTATTTTATAACCATTACGAGATAATTACCAATAATGAAAATTGTACTTTTCTTAACCACCGCATTTCCAGATAAATGCAGCAGGAATGTCATTTTTCAATTTCTAGTTAATTCAACCTTTGATGATCGTACTCATTATAAAGAACAAACAGTTTTCCCAGATTTTCAAGCAATTTTCTCCAAGTCTCTTATGAAATTTGGAGATCGTGACATATGGTAGCAACCATTGGCACACGTACTCGAACGCAATGTCGAAAATTTGTAATAAAGTGTATTGCTGTTACTAATGTGCTTGAAAAGATTCATGATTTTTATTGAAAATTCCCACCATTACTAATGTTCTGGTAAAGAGAAGGTCAAATGGTTGCAACAAATGACCTTAAGTGTTTAATTGTAAATAGATAGCCCGCTCAAACTCATTGAAGGGTGCCTAGCGCAAATTCAAAGTTCCAAAGGTTAATTTTGCTTCCAAACGCAGATGATCATTTCTCAATTTTGTTTCCCTAACGGTTGTGAAAACTACTGGAAAAGCTTTACTATGTAATAAATCCTGAATTCCTTTATGAATTTCATATTTTGAATTATGTAAATGTCATATTTTGATAAGTTTAAATCTTTGCTGTCCCCTCATTCGCGAATTATATTTTGTTCAAGAATTAGGCGTGTGTAAGAGTAATTTGGGATATCCATTAACAGGTAATTAATGTTAAGAAATATTTTATAATCATAAATTAAAACATATCTGGAAAGTATTCCATTGGCTAAATCTAGATAACGCTTAAATGCAGGTACTTTCCCATGCGCATTTCATATTCATGAATATATGATTTTTTCAACCTGGTATCATTAAAGCTTCCAAAATATGTACTACTAATTTGTAGCAACACCACCAGAGATCAGGCGTATCAACAAAACATGGATGCCATGTGTTTTTTGCAGACGTTTGCATACTGTCAAATGCGCTGTGGGTGGTGCGGTGTGTGCGGGATTGGTTTCGATGATGTAAGAGTTTCATTTCATTATATTTGTGTGAAACATTCTCAAAGATTATGCGAAAGAGTGAACTCCTAAAAATTTAACAAAGATGGAGCTATCATTGTTATTAAAGACAAATTACACTGCACTTCCAGAAAAATATGAAAAAAACGATTTATTATTAAATATAACGTGTCTGATAAACAATTATTTTGCTAATTTTTTAACATACTAGTAGCATAATCGTAGGTGTACTTTTAGGTATTTTTTCAAATTTTTCAAATTCAATTTCTTAAACTAGAATATAAATTATGTGTGGTTTTACAAGAATCTAGTATTTTCTATGGTAAAATATTAGAATACTAGATTTTTATGAGATATTAGATTTATGATACTGTTAAGTTAACTGGATAACAACAGTTTTATTGAAGCAAAGCTTTGTTTCCAGCTCAAATAAAACCAGAAACCGCAATGCACATTAAGATCAATAAAAATGTCCTCTAAAAGAGTTGAAAATTTTTCTACTCTACAGAGATGGAATTCTTCTCTAAATTTGGACCGCCCATATACCTCTTTTAGTCACTGTGTACTGTAGTTGAGGCTGAGATAACTACGTGAAAAAGACATGCTGTATCGATGGGTAAACCTGTGCAAAAATGTATACATATATATATATATACATATATATATATATATATATATATATATATATATATATATATTTAGAGGATTTGAAATCCTTGGTGTCTATTTTTACAAAGCAGTTGACTTATTTAAAAGGCACTGTCCTTTTCGCTTCAACGACTATTTATTGCCGCCTACTGATGAGACAGCGGTTTTTTAAAATTTAATTGCTTTCTTTGGAAATGAATTTGACTTAAATATGAAAATATGACGTTAAAGTTGCCATTTATGACCTTAAATTATTCATTTTGTTTAAAATTAAAATTTACATGAATTTCGAAGTAATTAAGTCGTTCGTTATATTCTTTTTCCCACTCGCCCAAATGCTGAGCAAAGTCCAATTAGATAGAACACTCATAAATTTATTTTACATGAAATTTTTGAACGATAAAAATTAGTTTCAATAAAACACAATGGCAAGTGGAATTTATTTTTGCGTTGATAATTCTGAAATTATGTCATCATTAATTCTAAAGCCAAATAGGACTTTTTTAAGCTCAGTGTTAGTTCTTCAAGTATGCAGCGGGAATCAACAATTGCGGCCTCTTAAATAGTGATATCGATTGCACCATTTCACAAAATTTTACTTAATTTTTCAAATTCATACTGATCAGCCGAAGATTTCTGTAAAATCTGTTAGGCCCCTTTAAAAATTTCTTAACGTTCATAATTCAGGAACTAATAAAGATATCCAAAATCTAAAAGTACTACGTGATAGAAGAGTGTTTGTACTTTCACTTACGTGCACGTTTTAAAATGTTGCTTTGTTTTGGTTCGTTGTGCGTGCTACGAACTATTACTTTGTGTACGGTGCGCATCATCTGCGCTTAGACGGCGTAAAAAAGTTTAGGGTTTCAAGTTGCATTCAAGGGACTTAATACTCATGATTAGTTGAACGTTCATTATAAGTATCATTTGAATTAATTTCACAAAATCGAAATTTTCATAAGAAAACATTGACATATCAATCATGAAAAAATGGGCCCCAAAATGCAATAATTTAGACCTTAGTTTTTCAACTTAAAAATATTTTTCCCAAAATTTTTTGATGACCAATCAAAATCAATTTTGAAGATCTGCTAGCGGGACATTCCACCATTTCGCCCTTTGAGCACGCCACTGGTCTTGGCACCCCTATTAACATCATACGGATGCCGATGGTTCCTTAACATTGCTAACATAGGCGCAGACACGCGCCCCATTCAGAATAACTATATTTTTGAATGTATTAAAAAACAAAGCTATACATATTTCACAGTCCATGCCACGTCAAATATGCTAAATTTAGCAGAGACAATAAACAGCATATGTCAATTTTTATGTTGCAAAAAACTAAATCCTCATCATTAAGCATTGCTTTTACATAGTGAAATACCAAAATTCTAATTTCTAATGATAAATTAGCAAAGAAGTCGGTTCTTCTAGACATAAGTAATTATTTTAACAAAGATTAATAATGATGTAACAGTTCCAAATATTTTTTCCTTAGAATATATAATTGAGATGTTTTAATGCATCATCTAAACTACTTTGAAGGGCAAATTGTTGCTTGGCAGACTAATGACTCATAAAAATGAAATACCAATAAAATGATGTTTCCTATTTTGTGTCCCTAACGAAGTAAAATTTTTACTACGCGCCTGATTGCTCAGATAATTTTTAGGTATTACTAACAGCATTGGCTCAAAATTTGTAAGAAACAATAATTTCGATTTAAAAGTATTTTTTAATTTTTGCATGATCAACATTGGGAATTTAATGTAATTGCATAAAAGATTATTTTTATCAACATATTTGAGTTTTTAACATATACATAGTAGCAAAAAATTTAAATTACAGACAAACGGAAGATCATATTTACAAACACAAAAGTGGCAGTAATAGCAAAATGATTTAGATTTTTACAGATTTTCCGTTGTTTGCTAAGCATTTGGATAAACGCAGAGAAATACAGTTCATTAAATTTCCACATATGACCGGTGAAATTTCATGTTGCGATTCTTTTATATTTTCGACCAATATTTCCTTCGTAAGTGGATTTTTCTTTTCCACAAAGTTTTTTTTAGGATAGTTAGCACATTTTCCACCCGATTGATATTTGGAGAATTTGGGGGTCACTACAGAATGTTAATGTCGTTTTCAGACAGGAAGTTTATTGTTTCACTGAAGGTGTGAGGGATTGCACTATTTTGCTGCAATATCTAGCCGTTAGGGACTTAATCATTTGGATTTAGAATAAACTCTAACCAATTTTACAATATTTTTTACTGTTAATCGTCCTTCAGTTATAATTTTCAAATAAAATTGCCTTTTTTGCTGACTACTGTACCAAACATTGACTTCGTTTCGTTGCATCTGCGAGAAAAACGTCATGAAAACGGCAATTTTACCAAGTTTCTGCCAAAATCCGTCGTTTTTCTTGATTCAAATCTGTTATATCCGATCTAGCCAATGACCGATGGACTGTCGAATGGTAAAAATATATTTCAGCTCTTTTTTGAACTTTTGAGCTATGTTTCATCCAGAAAAATGGTGTGAAACTTTAGTTTTTCAGTCTGTGCTTTTCAAGTTCCGAATTTTTTACACGACGTCCACTTTCAGCTTTTCTTTTGAGTGATCCACCACTTTAGAGTTTCTGTAGAAGTTAGTTTTTGGTATGCCTGATGCTGTGTATGTGCATAAATAACTAAAATCATGTGTGACGTTGTGGTACAGGAATTCAACGGTGTTCTATTATACTCCGGGTCAGCTTACAACAGTTGCACCTGAATCACACTTCCTACTGTCCTACTGTTGACATCAGAGGTGTAAATGGGCTTTTGTTTGTGTTACTCATACCCATTCCTGTCCACTGGTTTCAGGCGTATGATCACCCCACCAAAAACTTTATAGTTTATATTTGACCCATCTAAGTTCACTGCAAGAAAATACAAGAATGTGAAAAATTGCAAAATTTAATCCATTTTATTTTTCAAACAATCTTTTGCAATTCAAAACAGTGTTCCATTTACTTAATCTAAAAAGTTGTGAAATAATCCATTAACTATGTTTTAAAGAATTTGGCTCTTAAATCTTCGGCCTGTCCATTTACACCAATCCTATTGCCATGAAATTTTCTGTTCCCATACTCCAATTGGAGCCACAGCAAAACGTTTATTTTGATCAAAATTATGAAAAATTATGATTACTATTCTAAAATCCGTAGTACCAGATCCTTTATTTTTGGTTCCACTCCCACTTAGTTTTTTGGTCTGTGAGTCAATGGTTTACATTAGCAGCTATTAGCATAGGATGTTTAAATTGAGCATTTACATCATTTGGGAAGACAGGGCGCTATACCTATAGCGGCATTAAAGATGATGCACAATCTAATATTCATCAATTAACACTACCATGACAGGAATATGCTGGGAGACAATTCTTATTAAATATTGTAAATTATGTCTACCTGTTAAATTTATTACTTGAACGTTTTGCTGATAGCATTATGTTAATGGAGATTGTAAATTGCTCATGTTCATATTCACCGAGATGCTTTCGACGGGTGGTGTTCAATATAATATAATTTTATACCTAGGCAAGTAAACAAATTTGGTGCCAACAAAGATTTGTCCAAATTTTTCAAATTCCAAAACATGTGATGAATGTTGTATTACGTACACTAGACAGGCTTCAAAACACATAAGAATTTGCGTTAATGAACTCTTCAAGGACGCTTAAAATTAGAAATACGTCAACATATTATCACAGAAGAACATTTTTTAAAAAAATTGACTTTTAAAACGCTAGCATCTTGTAAGTAATCCTTTGAAATGTCTTTAATTTGAACTTCTGTTTTGTTAATGTTTTAGTGATTAGTTATTTATTCCTATATGGTCTTTAGATTTTCTGAAAATATGCTAAGAGCACATGCAGTAATTTTTTTTCTACTCAATGTCAAGTTCATTTAACAATTTTATTCCATATGTATTCAGCAACTGCTTTACCTATCTGATAAGCAACCAGTACGTTCCTAAGTGCAGCATTACTAACGTTTTTTTGCGTCTATAATATATACAAATCCAGGCGAAGATAAACCAAATATTGTGTAAAACCAAAATATATTAGGACCCGTATGAAACATTGGCTTTCCTCACAATTTGAAAGGAGGCTTGCGAAATCAGACATTACAGATTACAAAATCTTGGTTCGAGTTTCTAGAAGGTTTTGACACTGATTTCCATTCAATTTTTCATCCTGTCCCAAATGTTTTTGACTCTGGTTCTCGGAACTGGTCTCGCAAGTACTCCAATATCGAGATGAAGTTGGAATAAAAGTGATGAAAATCTCATTTAAATAGCTATTGACTGTAAATAATGAAATGAATGGCTCAGGAATAAATGAATGAGAATACGTAATTGCATTATTTCATTTCGATTCGTGTTGTGCAATACTTGAAAAATTCTTAGTAGCTTATTGCGCAATTAATTGTAAGATTGCTGCTTTTATGAACCTGCTCTGCGAAGTAAATGTATGTATATCTAAATGCTTGCTATGCAATTCTCTTTGCGATCATTTCGAATGCTTCCCATCGGCAATAATTACGGCAACACTAGTTGTTAACCTATTCATTTCTTAATAGTGTCTGCTTTACCTTTATAGAATGTCTGCTCTCTAATGTAGGATATTTCTTTGATGACGCGGTGCAAATTGGGCTATGCATGCTGAGCTAAAAAGTAAGTAACTCATTATTGGACAAACTAATGATAGTACGTATATTTTAAACTGTTTAGACTTCCCTAAGTAACGAATTTACTTAACAGTTTTAACTAAAATAAATGAAGTTTTTGTAAAGAGTTTGGTGGTCTGGTTGGCAAGCCTTGGCACCTAATCATTTTATATAAGGGTTATCAAAGCTCTAACATCCACAAATATTTACACCTAACTTTGTCGACTGGTCTGCTTTTGATAGTAATTTTGTCTGGAAAATATGGAATGCCGAATGAGATATTCCTGCATTAGTGTTCCCTTTAAGCGTTTTCCTTTGTGTTCACTAACTTGTTAGTTTGGAGTAAAAAGCATTTCACTCCCCATAACATGGTATAATTTAGCGTTTGAGTATATGAGCCACACCAAAGCACATGTACCATTTTTGAGTAAATTAGTGAATGAAATTTATTAAATTATATTTCGTAATTTATAATAACAAATACTGGTTTCCATACTAACCATAAACTTTTAAAAGAATAAACCATTTTTGAAATTTTTAATCAACTTTTTTGAAGCCTACTGTAAATTTGAAAGTAATGAAATAATTACTCATATATTGGTGAACGTGCTCTAACGTAATGTTGATTATTTGTATTAAGGTTTGTTCAGGTATGCAGGAGATCTAAACCTTCATGTTAGTAACAACTAACCTCAATTATCTCGTTTTCTTAAATTGTATAACTCAAACCTCATTCGGGAGTGCCGCGCGCAAAGTCAAATATAGAAGGAATCTCAATGAAACAGGAATTTGAAACGTAAATGAAAAGAAAACACTCTTCTTCATCTCTCTGGTGTATAATATTTTTTCAAAAAACCATCAAAAAAATTTGGAAAATTCCTGGCAGTTTAAGGTTAACGCATGCTCTTTGAGAGTTTAGCCGACTTGAATATTCAGTTCGAGTCGCAAATAAATCAAGTATTATAGCTCTATGGAAAATTGTACAACCTATATGAAATAATTAGATACACAACTCAACATATAAGTTTCGACTTTAACTTAAACTGTCCGGGAATTTCTTAAAAACAAAAAACTTTTGGCTATTGAACAGATTTTTTGGGAAATTGCACAAATCTGACTCGGGTAAATGCTTTACCTTTTAACTAATATATATTTTCAAGGATGAAGTTTTGTTTTAATCACAATTTTTATATTGGATATAAAGATATCGATGAAACCAATTCTTCATTTTGATAATGCGATCAACTTAAAAAATAGTAAATTTATTTTTGGAAATTTCTTTAATTTTGACTTTATTGAGCTTTTAGTGTTTCCTGCCAAAAACCTATTCATTTAACAAAATAACGATAAAATTTCAAATTAAGTTTCAAAATAATATAATAAAAGATTGCAAGGCATCTTCTCGTATACCTTATCAGCGAGATTTTGTTCTCAAGAATGCATTACAAACAACGATATTTTCATCTTTATATGAGTTCATGACCCATTTCTAAATTCTCAACTACCAAGGACAAAGACGGACCAGAAATCCGTCTACAGAGGGGCACTTTAGTCCCTAACTTGTTTAGTATTGTAAATGTACATATATGATTGACTTCTCTGATTTTACTCTTTTGTTAGGAGAAATAAATATTTATTACTATAATTAGCATATACTAACAATTTTGCCTTCTCTTTTGTCTGATTAACACAACTGGTATTTATTTTTTAGGCGTTTTAAATTTAACGAAAAGTGACATGCACTAAATACCTGTAGATTGATGCAAAGCCAAAGCTATTTAACAAATTTTGTAGTTATATTTTGTAAATTACACTTTCATTTTCTCCATTCATTCACCTTCTGGCTGGAATCTTACAAAGATTATATATTAGTAGAAGCGACGGTTTATTATAAATTATAGTGTGTGATTCGTCCTTCATGCTTTGTGTTTTTTCAATGGTACATAAAGGATTAAACAGTTTTTATTGTTTCAGAATAATGCCATTTCCTATGTTAGTCGTGATTGACTTGAGAAATTGTTTTCCCGACTTTATTAAAATCATTTATTTTATCGCTAACTTGCCACATGAAATTAGCTAATGCGCAATTTTAGAAGAGGTTGCCTCCAAAATCATTCCCTTATTACAGTGTTTCATCTGAGATTTGAAAATAGGAGAGGGATGTGCTATGAAATTCTTCATTGGCTTCCATTGATGAAGATATATATATATATATAGTGGTGGGATTCAAACTGTTTAGCAACCGGTTCGCTCATTATACCGGTTGATGTGAAATTAAATCAATTTTTCCGCGTGTGGTTAATAATAAACAAGTCCAATTAATCATTTTATTTGCCATCATTTTCCAAATATTTCCAGATTGATAATTCATTAGAATTATAAGAAATATTAGATGAATGCTTCACTCTTTTATCATCAGCTGTGTGGTGTTTTCTTAGCCACGTTATAACAGAATCCATAGAACCCATAAATTAAGAGGAAGACCAATTAACTTTATTACCATAGGATTCAGTAACATGTGATAAATTTAATATTTAGTGTATCATATTATAATATCCCATTACAAATTACATGTAAAACACTCGATATAATTTATCATTAAAATATATTTATCAATTTTACTTAAACGGTTGAATCATTGTTATATGTAGAAAGTTCATTTCACCATATTATATATACATGAAAAATTCTGTGCTCGGATTATTTTATGTTTAAATATTAATATATTGTAGTTAAATGTTTGCTGAATTTTAGTAATAGTTTCGAAATTTTGACTTTCCCATTAATATTAATGTAAGAATAAATTGAAATTAAAATAAATTACATTAGTACATTAGCTAAGATATTTTTTGACGTAAATTGTTTATTTATAAGACTATTTTATGCTGCAATGATAATTTTGATTGTTTATTATACATATATTAAGTTAGTTTTTGAATGAAAAATAACATAAATATAAATTAAAATTTCTTTGAGGACTAATATTGATTAACGTATTTCATACATAATTGATTATTATTATATCTTTTTAATCCAGATGATTATGTACGTTTCAGTCGAAGAAGGTAATCCAAGAACAGGTTCAGGTGGTTCTGCAAAATTTCTATATTTTTAGGAACCGTTCGCGCGAAACAGTGCGAACCCTTGAATCCCACCACTATATATATATATATATATATATATATATATAATTTTAAATAATATCTGAATAATTTGTATTTTCAGCAAAGATTTAATTTGTGATATGTCTTTCCTTTGGAAATTTTCGGCAACAAAAAATTTCAGCTTTTCATGTAGCATAGTAATTAAGCAATTTCCTCATTCTACAACCAGCTTTTGCCTGGGATTTTTTATAGGAGATCAATGCCTGTTGTACACCACCATAGCTTACTTCGATAGTGAGTTATATCAAAATCCGATAGATGACTTACTGATATATTATTAGCTTGACCGCCGTTTAAAAAGAGGGCATCTACTATAATTGGGTGACTTTCTGTTTTATATATATATATATATATATAT
>CABFPE010000096.1:1190332-1209490 GCA_900660155.1 Hofstenia miamia
TATATATATATATATACATGTATATATGCACAAGTAACTCAAATGATTATCAATCTTGCATTAGAAATTTCTCCAACAAAACAACAAATGTAATTTTTGAATTTTGCCATAGTTTCTTATTATTAAAATATTTTTAATACTGATTATTCGCGTAGTTTCTAACCCTAATATAAGTTATAAACAAACTAGTTACCCTACACCTAATACAAAGATAGTAGTAAACAACAATTTGTTTAATTTAGGCATAAATTTCGAATAGAATTCTGGTGACTGCCATGGGATTTAATTTTTTACATATTATAGAAGTGAAACATCTAGCCAATACTTCACTTTTAGAGAATGATTATCACAATTCAAGGGAGTGTTCTATGGATAATTGATTTTCAATGAAATCATCGAAATTTTAAATTAGAAAAACTATGTCATAAGACCACATGACAAGAGAACTAGAAAAGGTCAGCATGGAAAGAAGAGTTTGTTATATGCAGCTAGTGAAATTGACTAGCAAATGAATCGTGTTGAAGATATACAGAAATTTTTTAATTCAATTTTTACAAAAATGGTTCAAACCAATAAGTGGGTCTTACAGACCAAACAATGCGAACCTTAGAATTGAGCAACCAGGAATACAGCAGAAAATTTCTCATAAGTATGGTGACTGTTTCGTTTGTGAAGAATTAGTAAGAATTAATATATGAGGAAAACTATTTAAACCAGATATCTTTCGTATTTCCCGCAGCAACTTCAAAACCGCTCAATAGCGGAGGACATATCTACGAAGGCATATTTTCTACTTATGATGCATTGAAAAACATGGAAAGTTACATGATCTGTTACAACTACAATTTGTATAAACGCTCAAAAGAATTTGTTAGTGTATATATGTTACTGTGATAATACCGCAGACCTTTTTAGTAGGATGTACATGTTCCGCAAAGGAAAAGATTATTCACTATAATAAACCCAAGAAACTACGAAGTCAGTACAAAAAATTAACAAACCACCTGTTGATTTTCACAAAGAAAACATTATATTTCATTTATATTATTTTATTGGTGACTGATAAAATAAATGTTTGAAGCTCTTTTAGAAAACAACAAAATAATGGAGCCATTAGGGTACTATTCCTCAAGCTAAGGGGTACATAATCAATAGTTAAATCATCTTAGCATGGATACGATAGTACACATGAAGTTATAAATATATATATTTGTATTGGTTATCATTACAATTATATAATTATTACTGTATTCCATTAAATATTTTTGTTATGGTATTTGTACAAAACTGCAAACCGCTTTAATCAATAGATCCTAAGTTAAATATGAAACCCTACGTCTAATTTTGTACACCACTAGATAACAAATTGTTCAAGGTTTACTAAGTCAAAATAGTAATCCTTGAAATTGTTTGGAATATCTGCTTTTTTTCACACCATGAACTGTAACAAACTAAATGCATGTAATTTCTTCAACGTTGTCTTTCAATTATATACAAGTATATACTTCGCTTAAAATTTTAAAACTTGCAATTGAAAGATATCATTCTGGGTATTGGTATTAGTACTTTAATATCATTAATGCACATTTTCTTCATTCTCATTTAGATTTTTTCCTACTATGTTATTGTAGATGTGATTAAATTGGAAAACTTTAAATCCATGTTTTATCAGCAATAACGGAATGATACAAAAACAAATCACCACGAATCATGCTGGCTGAACCTGATTGATAATTGCAGAAAATTTTACAGAGAAAACACAGAAAATATTGAAGAAGTTCTCGATGGAATAAATATTTCAATTTTCAAGTCATTTTTATAGCGAAGCCTTAAGCATTAATTTTTAGCACAAAGGAAGCCTGTAAGAACACTTAAAGCAATATGCTTAGAAATGACAACATTCCCGGAATATCTAAAAAAGCAAACTATCAAAATCTTTTCGTTCAATTTTAGGATTTAGGTACTAGACCTGCACGTGTACTATTTTTATATTAAATTTATTACTTTTTTAAAAACACTCAATTAAAATGTGGATGACTATTTTGTACGCTTTATTTAATACTAGCATTTCCCTCCAATTAAAGGGGTATATTGGCAGATATTTAACCTTTTGGAGGCATCTTCCACCCCTGGTCACCCTTTAAATGTGTCCTTGATTGGGAAAAGCTGTTTTAGAACAATGCAAACCATATCCACTCTGAATGAACAAGCACTAAGGAAAGATTATTTGAATATTGAACAAGCTTTGGAAGGAAATGGCAAAGTGCACTCTGCGATATATTTTCTTCAGCATAAATTAATCTGTTAATGACGCAAATGCACTTTATTTCAACCAATATAAAAAGTTTCACATCACACGCAATCTGAGCATAAATTGCGAAATCAAAAAAATTTATTAAATGACATACTCTTTTACATATAGTGTTCGTAATAGTGTTGTGCAAATTTCGAAAATATCGTTAATAAGCTGCAGCAGGTATAAGTATGTTCTATATATATACACAAATAAATAAATATGTATAGATACGGGCAATAAATAAAATCGCATTTGTATTTAACATTTAGAGTTCAATAATTTCGATTTTTGTACTGGTATGGGGCAATAGAAATGGAAATAAAAAATTTCGTGATCTTACAGAAAAATTAATTTAGATATCCATGCCATAGTATTTAGCACGCATATATACTTTTTGGTATACCCTCATCATTATATATATATATGTATGTATATATAAGGTCTTATTTTACGACATAGTTCATCTTTATTAGGCATATAAAGCGTCACAAAGTAAATGAATGAATATGTGCTACACAAAGTGTTTTAAATTGGAAATAAGCTCTAAGTTTAAAGCAAATTTAATACAGCCTGTTGATTTGATTTTGTGTTGAAAAAATATATACATATTAATACGAATTGCATCCTTACCTAGAAGAGGCAAATGCATTAAATCTGATTTGTGCATGAACATATATTTAATATTTTCACTTTAAATATTCAATGATGTCTTGATTCTACTATTAAAATATGTGGTTTTGCGTGCTGTAGGTCTATGTATTTTGAAGGTAGCGTCTACATTGTGCACTGCATCAGGAGAGATAGAGAAAAATTTTTAAAGGCACAGGGGAAAATTAATGCTAAGGGCATAATTTAGTGCAAAAGAATTTCCCTATTTTAATTGCACCATTTTATTGATTTCTTATTATTCAGTAGGGGCGGGCAATCCTCCCCCTGTATCCGCCCCTGCACTGTATGATTTATTGATTAATGAGCAGTATATCATAGTCACATGTTCCTTATAGCAGTTCTATATCTCTGCAATCACTCGGAGTTTGGCATTTAAACGTTGCCACGAACATCTTTATACCCTGAAATTTTTAAAAGTCACCTATTGCTTAATTCAGTAAAATAAATACTCAGCAAGTTCTCTGTTAGCAAACTTCAACTTTCCAAAAAACTTTTCTCAACCATTAAAATAAAACACGGTATAAATGAGGATTGTAATATTGCTTTTTTGAAATATAATTTGGATAAAACATGTTTAAGACATTAAGAAAGTCGCCATTACTTGAAAACTATTTTAAAGACGTTTTGAAGTAAAAGTTTGCCTTTAATAATCTAGCACAAGATAATGCGCGTCAATGTAATTGCGTTAACTGTGTCATTGCGAACAGGTCTCCTTTAGTGCATTAAAGCTGTCAAAGTAGTTAGCTAATGTTTTTAGTTTTATTAAAAATCTAAATTCATATTAAAATTCCCCAAAACATCTTCGTTCCTCAATTGACGTAACGACTACTAATTAACGACTTGTGATGTATGCTTAACGAATCAATTACAAGGCAATCATTAAATATTTTTAAGGTTACTCAAACACTGTATCACTACGACTTCCTTTGCGAAAACCGCCCGGATGAGAGACATGTTATAAGCACTACCAGTCAATGAAGAACTTGTACAGTCTCTGAAGTAATCATTTTTGTCGTTTTACCAATAGTATAATATATTTTAATTTGACTGTTATTTCAATTCACTGACAGAATAATTCCAATAATATATGGAAAATGTTAATAATTTTTTTCGGAATATTTAAATTTTGACAAATTGATGTTCTTTACAAATGTCAAACTTTACCCAATGAGAAAATTACTAGAATATGACACAGAGTCGAAAGCGAAAGTTAATCTGCAAAAAATTTATTGTGAAT
The DNA here is from genome assembly GCA_900660155.1 of Hofstenia miamia. Classification (NCBI taxonomy): domain Eukaryota; kingdom Metazoa; phylum Xenacoelomorpha; order Acoela; family Hofsteniidae; genus Hofstenia; species Hofstenia miamia. The sequence goes on from CABFPE010000096.1 coordinate 1,194,535, forward strand.
CCAAACAGAGTTTAGGCTAGATAAAGTACAAATCGCTATCAACAGGGTTGGCAAAAAAGTGTATTTTTTACAAAAAATTGTTTTAACTGTCTAAAACAGTGCTTTTTTCGCTTAGACAGATTCACTTCAAGGTACTAAAATTTTGCTGAAAACACATATAGCAGTAAACAATAAAGTATGATAACATTAATTTGTCGTTTCTTAACTGTAAACAAATCGCAAGTTTTGGTATTTTTCAGCAGAAAATAGGTTATGAAAGTACGAATAGACGAAACCCAAAAACCATTTTCCGAACTTTCCATAAAGTTCCATATAAATTTGAAAAAAAACATTTAAAAAAACATTGCAAAAATAGTTGTTTTAAAAAGTGTTAGATCATCTTTTAAACAGGTCCTGCTTAAAGCATGCCAACCCTGGCTATCGAAAACCATTAATGACCATATTTATGTTTAATAGATCTGCTAATAGTTTGGTGAATAAAACTATATAGACGTTAAAATCTGTTAAAAGATCTGCTTTACTAGCCTATTTTGCTAGCTATCGAATTGGCACGAATTTTGCCTTTCAACCAAACTAACATGAAATATGGGTTCGTAAACTAAATATAACTCTAACTTTTCAAACTTAACAAAAATGGATGACATTACTGAAAAGATTATGCAAAAATGTTTGGAAAATTTTTTCAGTGAGAACATTATAGGCGCATATTTAGCGTTCAAAGCTAGAAAATCATCGGCGGAATATTCTCAAAATCAACTAACATGTCAACTTAAGTATGATGCCTCAGAGAAAAATGTACAACAATTGAGAAGAGTAAGAAATAAATTTCGAATCACAACGTTAAATCTAAACTCAAATCAGAGAAATGCTGAGAAATAGTCTAGAAACGTCGGAAATTATTGTGAATTAAATCATTGCTTTCAACAATATTTATCATCGGGTTAACAAAAAACTACTGAAAATTCCATGATATTCCAGAAAAGATATTATTTTGATATCATTCATGATTTTACAAATACTTTGATTTATCAATAAATGAAGGCATGCCAATGTAAGAATTTACAAGTTTAGGTAGTCATGTCTTCGTGGGACTGTTGATTATTGAGGAAAAACATTGTCTCCTTGAAAAATATTTTAGCTGAGTAGGTATTCTAAAGTCAAATTCTCTTGATTACTATCCATAAGCATGGTTATGGTTATTATATACAAATTACTAACTATATGCAATTTATGGATTATGCTGCCAATAAAAGTTCGTGAAATAACAAACCTTAACACATTCAAAAAGATTTTAAAAAAGGCCTGCCTAACTTTTAATATAATTTTGTGTATTAAAAGTGCCAAAAACTTTATTTTTATTTGTAATATTATTTTTAATAATTTTTTTAATGAGCTTAGTTTTGTTTATAGCATAATTAGTATTAATTAAGGGCATATTTATTTATGCAATTACCTATAGCACAGTTTGCAAAAATCATAGGGAGCCTATGTTAAATTTTTCAAACGATTTTAATGCAGACTCGTTTCTGATGAAAATTTGCAGCTAAAGTTAACTTCAAGAAATGGCGCGTGTTGCAGAAAGCATCAATCAAACTCATAAAAGACATTTACACAAGAGTGCTAAATAGGAAGCTTTTTAATAAATAATGAATTTGACGTTTATAAATTATAATTCATCTCTCATAAATTAGTGAATTTTAAATGAAAGCTTTAAGCGCTCTACTTTAAAAGTTCTGCGCGCAGTGTGTTACGTGAAGTTAGAAATATTGTTCTATTTATGTATCTTTGTAAATGAATAATATACTTACAGAAAACAATTTAATAATTTATAATAATAATAAAATAATAATAACAATAATACTTAAGCTAAATGAATAAATAATTAGGTGCTTACAATTCATTGGAGTATATTTAAGGTTAACCCTACTGCACGCAAGTTTTGCAGTTTAATTAAAGGTTATGTATAAATAGAAGAGTTGTGGTCGAAGTTAACGGTTGCAATATCATAATAACTTCAATAAATAAAGTTTATAAATCTATACGTTGTATTACATTGTAATTTAACTGATAGATGTACTTAAATATCTTGTTATTTATCCACGTCTGGAAGTAACCATGCTTAAGTAAATGATTGAAAAAATATATTTATGTAAAGTTTCTTGGAACTTGAAAACTAAAGTTCTCAAACAACGTTTGGCTTATTTGTACTAAGATTTGATACATGTGACAACTTACAGTTTGATCCATCAAAGCCTGCGACTCTATATTCTCCTGACGTTTCAGTAAAGCTTGGAGACACATTCGAGGATTTATTGTTAACTGGAGTTGTGGGCTCTTCACAATGGCCTTCCTCAGCCTAAATATCAAAATTTTTTCAAGGCGGGTGCCAATGAGCTTCTGATTAAACATGGCATTGGGTATTTCAACCAGTTTATCATATTCTTATAGCGTCATTTGAATGCTAACAATTTTTGCAGAAAAAATTCAAAGAACACTTAAATTTATTTGTAATAAATATAATAAAAATTGAGGTGCATATTCCTCAGGAAATCCAAAAAACAATAAATTTGACAACTAGAATGACAATATAAAGTACTGCTGCAGGATTAAAGATATTGTATTTATAGACAATATTGCACATACTATTTAGCTTACATGTAGGCAATAAAACATTCACAACATGTGCATGCTGAAATAATGAATTAAGAACTGAGTTTTTACGAAAAAAATTACTTGAGAGTTTAAAAATTTTTCCATGAGGCTTTGGGAATTAGTTTCAGCTTCCGAGAGTGACTCGATGTTGAGACGCTTGCCTTTGAGCTGCTGATTGAGCTGTTCTTGCTCAAAGGCACTCTTGAGCTCTTCCATGACATCTATTTTTGTCTTTGCATCATCTTCATCAGAAGAGGATTCAGAAGCACTACTTGCGCTTAAACTAAACAAGTCTTAATGAATTCCTTCTGAAATCTTTATTCAAATATAATTATTTAAAGCATAGACTCTCTTTCAAATTACTGGACTAAGTCCTATGTAAAAACTAAAGTCATAATTTTCACAATGTAACCAGTAATTGTGGTGCTAATAATCAAAATTATATCATTAATTATTGCAAAATTGTTGGCCAAAAATGATGTTTCGTACCTGCGCATAGATGCATAAGTTCTCATAGAAATAAAAAAGCATTTTGTCAATAGTAAACAGAAAGAACAAGCATAATGACACAAATTCTTTATGGATTAAAATATTAAGCTTGCTTTTTATAAAAAAATTTTCACCAAGGACTTGTGGAAAATTGTAATTAATAGAAACGTGGCAATAGAAAAGAAATCGAAGTGCCACGAAAGAGATCTTTTAAAATATTCATCTTTCTACATGCTTTGCATTTATTACTATCATTGTTAACAAATGGTAATCGAAGATTGCGGAGTTCTTGATCGATTGTAAAGATAATTAAATTGTGATTCTGTCAAATTATAATTATATATTCTTCAGGAAATTCATAGAATAGTTATTCAAAGAGAGATTATAGGACATTCTCTCCTTCGACGAATTTACTGGATGGACCAATCCAATTGAAATCGGTATTCCTTCAGTTTATTAATGGAATTGAGTTATATTACTCAAAAAAACACAATTCACATTCTCCCAACTTTTACATTAAAGCTTCAATTTTACTCGGGAATATCATTTTGGGGAAAGTCGTTCATGTAATTATACTTAAAAAGCGTGGAAACGTTTACCTCTTTCTTTATCAGAATTTAATAAGGTAAGGCAGTCTTACGGTACGGGCATATAGTCCCCAAATATGGATACGGGCTGAAAATTTAGGCTCCCGCCTGGTCCGATCAGGAAAATTTGGACAGGACCCGAATTCAGCTGAGTTGATTTAAATAACATCAATTCAGCCAAGTTTAGCTTCTTTAATTTTTCGGTTTGCCAAATAAATATTGGGTATGTATAAAATATATTTAAAAAACTTCAAGCTGAAATTAGAAGAGATTAAATAACAAATGTATGGGTTGTTTCATGGCCAATTGTGTTTTTTTTAAAGTTTGAATGAGGATGACCCTTCGGTCAAGCACACTCCAAACCCATTAAAATAATTAACTAAAGCCATATTACAGGATAATTTTTCCTTTTTGAATTATATTTTTATAGCCGCAAAACTTACAAATATTTTCTAAGTTCGTAAGTGTTCCCTTATGAGCAATTATCTCGAGCTAATTATCCTTTATACGATAAGTTTCCCTTACATAAGGGAAAGTCATAAGGGAAAACGTATCGTGTAAGCGTGGCTTAAACCATGATGCTTCTACGGAATTCATCTAAGAAAACACGTGGATTTTTGTCCTTGATTCTATTCTGTCATCACGACGTTCAGGCCATTTCCAACACCATTTTTCTCAGAGGACTTCACTTTTGAATTCCTTTGATATTTTAAGCTCTTCTTAATGTTAGAATTTTCATGCAACCTTAAGCTTACTGTGGATTTGAGCGTCCTTCATTCCATTTCGACCTAGTATATATTTCATGAGTACCCACTTCCATGTTCTATTTAATGATGCTTCAATTGAACTGAATAAATTGCAAGAACATTGTCGATTAGTTATTCAGAGTTGTGTGATTATTAAAGGTCTGTTATATAAAGGTCTGTTCATTTATAATTGTTATTAAATAAGTATTATATAAAACAAAATTTTCGCGAAATGACCCATAAAATTAAGAGCTTAGAAACTTAAATTTAATTTTTCTACAGATTGCTTAATATAATTCAACAGCTTCCACTGCAATTGGGTTGATTCACGTGTAATAGTCCATCCAGGTTTTTCAAAAACTTCAGATCATTTCTTCGGCCCAGCCATATCCATCTTTATGGCCCCTCGTGCCCAAGTGTAGCAAAGGAATAAAATAAACAAAAACGCACGGCACCGGAACAAATTTTCAATTTCATATTTGATTTAATGTTTGTTACAATTATATATATTCCCCGTAATATTTCCATTCCATGTGCAACTCGATAAATATATAAATTAGGGATATCTTAGCACATGTAATAACGGTAAAAAAACAAAGACTAAATCTCATGGAACGGGACCTGTTTGGGATCTGAAAGTAAAGTTTGTGGCATTGCAGGCTTCTACAGCGAAAGTCGTACATCAAGAATGTAGACGCCTATTAATGTGTATATTTGATATTACATAACATGATATTATAAACAATATAAAATCAACTATTTTTCGTATTTTTTCGATTATCAACAAGGTGATTGTATAATAATATACAATCACCTCTTCTCACCTCTTCCAAGACTATGCTAGACAGTTAGTAGTTATATTCTATAAAAAACCAAATAAAATTTAATTGCTTGAATCAATGAATAAATCTGAGCGGATTGTCGGAGAGGATAAGGATCGGACTATGAACAACTTGATTTTCTTTAGATTTTAAAATTAAAAAATAAAAATTGTTTAGATAAATAGCATTTGCTTACAGATATGTATTTTACAAGTAAGATGTTGCGAACTAAGCTTTCACCAATTTGAGGGTTAAGGATTTGGTGGAAACGTGGAAATAAAATGTAAGAAAAAACAATATTTAAAGAATGTAGTTGAAATTGAGAACTGAGAATTGTATTATATATATTTCAAAGAGAAATTGCGTATAAATGAACAATGAAATGAGTCATTTAACGGAATAGTTTTGTTATGCTCGTAATTTGATAGAAAGAATTAGAGGTTGTGAACTTAAATTTTCGTCGATGGCATGTGCAGAATAATTCTAAACAGCCCTAATTTTGTTGCGAGAAATTTTTTTCTAACAAAAGCATAAATTTTTAAAGTCCTTTGATTAGCTCTTAGTTGCCATGTAGATGTCTAGAGTTACAGGCTAATGCAACAATTTACTTCCTCCTTAATCGGTAATGCAATGGCACTATTATATTAAACAAATCACATTAAAGAAAAACAAACCTTCCTTGGATGTAAAAAATACATTTAAAGAATAGGCGAAAGAGAAAAATAAATGAACGACTTTGGACGCGGTGTATAAAGTTATTATTTTATAGGAGGGAGAAACTAGAAAATAGAAAACACTAAAAGATCGCAGATTTTGTGTCAGCGTTAAGATTAAATTAGTGGTTACAATACGGTCAAAATCAATATCCAATAGACCATTGTCTAAGAGCAATTGAATTAGAATATATTTAAAAACATTTCTGGAATCAATACGTGGTTCAACGATCAATACTCTATGACAATAAACTGTCTTAACATTTAATGAAAAGCTGTTCGATAGTAAAGGAATGAATCACGCAGGATACCAAGTGCTCAACACTTTTCAAGTCATATATCAACAACCATACAACAATGCACGAGGGATTTTCGATCCATACAACCATTCAATTTATGCCATGTTAAACCCTAATTGCATTCGGAAACCGGAAATTTATCAGCACTGCTTCACGTTCATGTAATTTCCCCTGCTATGTTTTTATGCGATACCACGTAATTGTTTAAAATTTCAATTTCTATGTTTGGGTTAAGGCCTCAGTTGTTTAGTTCATTGCGGCCATTTGCGGTGGCTACGGTTTGGTCATGGCTAAAGAAAATCTTGAGAAATCATTTGCCTATAAATTTCTGTAATGAATCTATTTAATATTTTAAGTAAATGAATTGCCAATTTACATAACTAAACATGCAGAGGTGGGGTTAAAAATGTTAAGCTTTTATCAAAAAACTTAAATAATCTAATAAAAACATAACATAATATTTGCATATTAAAATTGTATTTTCAAAGCTTAATAAGTTCTTTTTGCATGGAGTAAAGGTAGAATAGATTACTATATGAAGTTGGTCAGAACAAAGAGCTATATGGGTGTTGCAATTTCCCCACTAATAACTCAGGGAATGTGTAATTTCGAATCATGAAAATTCAAAACAACGGTTAATAAAATATCATCACTCATGCGGCAATTGGAAAACTCGGATATCCTTCGAAAAAATTCTGGTGAATAAAGGCATAACATCTACAAAAACCGAATGTTTAAAAACTTTGATAAGCCAATAAAAACATGCATACCTCGACATAAATTTCTCAAAGAGCAATGTGTTAAAAGCAGGAAATAACTCCCAGATGATTAAAAACAGAGTTAATAATACAACTATTTACCAGCGGCTATTATTTATTTATAGATTTTAATATTCATCCAGCAATGTCAATGTGTTACCAGCAAAAGAGTGATTACTTTCTGATTTTAAACAAAAACATCAAATTACAAAACAACAATAGAACTGTTGTCAACGTCACATACATTGTTTTAAATTATTATCGCGATAATCATTTTTATCGCAGTTTCCAGCTTCAAACTAATTGAAAGCGTGAGTTAGAGACATAGCTCATGGGTAGCCGCTCTAGGACTAGGCAGTAAAAATTGGGGGGATGTAAAAATTCGCATACATTGGATAAAATTTAGTACATTCCATTACAAAGCGCACATTGAAGTCAATTAATATATTTATACTAAAAGTTTCTGGGCTGAATTATACTTTTATGTGTTGACCATCCTTGGCTAATGCATTGATATGTAGAAAGTCATGCAAATCATACTATTACGTTTTTGTAATCTAGTTTATAATGATCTAACATCAGGTCTGCTGGAGCTTGGTAGTCTCAGTATAGATACAAGTACAACTATTTCAAACAGCTTCAATATACGAAAGATTTCAATCAGTTTTCACTCTCATATAGTCCTAAAAAAATTCTATTAATTTAAAATCAAACGCAGTGGGTTGGTTTTATTGTAAAAGTGACTAAGTGCTTTATAATTTACAAAAAAATGTTTGACAAAGGTGCCAATGTCAAAGACGAGGGGCAATTTACATCGCGACGCCACCTAGAGTCAACAATTCATAAGCAATTAATTGTCTTATTGTAAATTTAAATATAAATTCATGTATGTCTTCATACTATACTGCAACCCTATTTCGAATATCATGTCTTTCTTGCACAACTATCAATGTATGATGAGTTACGTTCACGTATACCACAAACTGTATTGGAAGAACATATTGTCGTTTATGAAGGCTAATAGCTGGGGTTTAAATTTGACTCTATGCTATGATGTGGAACTATTTTGAATAGAGAAATAAGTAAAGATTAAATACATCGAGTTAATAAAATAGAGGAAAAGGAATGTCGTAATTTTAGCAATTAGTTTAATAGGGAGTCGAGTTTTTAAATTAGTCAAATTAAAGAAAATGCTTAAATAATTCAATGAATTGGCGGTACTTTATGACAAGAACATTTTAATGTTTAATTGGATGTATTCTTTAATTTCCTATCTTCATGCATTGAATTACATCATAGTAATTTCAAATCGATTTCGATTTAACAAAGAGAATCTCTGCTCGATAAAAGGCATTGAAGTGTGGCCTATGACACCCTAGCTGATAGAATTTTACGTAGACGTTAGATAAAGTGCATCTACTTTATACAAAGACACAAGTGGGCAAATTTCTTTTTTGACGCAACAATTAGAAGGCAAATAACAAACCTATCCCAAAGACCTATTTAGGGGGTATGGGACAATGCTCCCTCTTAAGGTTTCCAATATTGACTCTTTTCTGCATAAAAATAAAATGTTTCACAAAAAATTTGTAAAAAAATAAGAACTAAAGTGGTGTTTGCGCGCAAAAAAGAAATCTTGTGTTGCTTAACTATGAACTAAGAATTTCCTTTATAATAGTGGCTTCATTTGCTTTGAAAAATATCTATTGTTTATTAATTTAGCAAAAACATCAGCAAGGCTGGGAATTTGTGGATAGGTTCAAAATGTTGGTCAAGTATTGTCATTTATAGCTATATGCATTTTTTGGGAATTCAATAACTGGATATAGGGGATATCTTAGAAAAAATAATTCAATATCAATCAGTTTTGTGGTTGGTTAACAAACAAATGCATTATGCTATCCCATTAGACGACGATTTGGGATCCGCAAATTTTCAGAGCTCGCGTCATTTACTCAAGTCAATCTAAGGAAAGTGCTTGTAAAGGTTTCTGTTATCTTGTCAGACCACTTTACACCAAGTCTAATATGCTGTCTACAAGCGGAAGAGAGACAACGCCTAATAAGCAAACTGTTAACAATATGCCAATAGTTCATCAAATTACTGTAGCCACTGCGAGACTGCGCTGTCTGGCGGATTGTCTCAAATATTTTATAAAATATATATTTTAAGTAAATTTATTTTTGTTTTCATTTTTTTTTGTAATTACAACTGATGTTATCATTAACATTTCTAAAAATTAATTAGTTGAGCATAAGGGTTTGCACGTTTAAACGTTTTACTTTTAAAATCTGTAGTCTAGTGTCATTTACAAACGATAAAAAAATTTTTATTTAAATTTGAATGTTTAATATCGGTGTTTTAGTTATATTTATCTCTATGCATACATTTCTAGTTTAAACGTGACGTTTAAACGTTTGCAGTTTGTAAACGTGATGCGTTTAAACGTCTACATATTTATTAAACGTGCAAACTGTAAATTGAGTAATTAAATTTCGCAGACATTAATTATAAGAACCTTCTCAAAATACAAGACTAAAGCAAAGGCCATTTGAAGGAAATTCCAAAGTTTGTTTAAATATGACCTCCACTTCAAAAGCTTCAGTCTGAAGCAGGGTTTCTGGACATATGATGCTAATCTATAGCACGGGCTTATCCTATTCACAATCTTCAAAAAATAGCGAAGCATTAATTGGACACTAAGTGTTTACTATGATGACACCCAAACTGTGTTTTAGTTCTATTTCATACTTTAGGTTTAATAATAAACAATTTCAAATAAGAACCTGGCCAATCATTTCTGAGACTAGGTTGATTGTATTTTTTATACGTTGAGGCCTTTTTCTTGATGGTTTTTCATACTTTCAAACCATTTTAGCATCAATGTTGTTATAAAAATAAGTAATTTTTTACACAGAAAGAAAATGCTATTATGAATTATATTTTACTAATATTATGAAGTTTTTTCCAATTACCAAAACCATTATCATCAAGGTATTGATCAATTAAAACAATAAATTTAAAAAACATGAAATAGGCATTTTCATAATCAGCTTTGTTATCCTATTTTTCTCATTTTTGACCCATTTTAAACGTCATTGTTCTCATAAAAATATTCATGTTATAAATAAATAAAGTTATCCTTGATTGACCTGGGATGAAAATGCTATATTAAAATGGTTGCACACAATAAATTTTGGCAATGCGAAGTGCTAGTAAGCAGTTCCCAGAGGGACTTGCAAAAATACAACGGATATTAATAAAGTCAAGAAGTGCTAAAACGTATAAATCAATGGATGTAGGGAAAATTGTGGTGTTGCATAATATAGTTTTCTTTCAAATTGATAATGTTCCAAGTGGGAATTAAATAATTAGACGAGCGTTTCGGGATAAGCACAGATGTTGCTTTGAGTTCCGGCCAATTCCTACACAATTATAGGACAAATAATTCTCCAATATGCTAATCGATTACATTTTTCATATTTATTACTAAATTTTAAAAATAATTGTTGAAATTAAAGATTTCTTACAAATATTTTAGTTCAAAAAATTGAGAATTACGTTTATATTCACTTTTCAAAGAAAGACAACAACAATTTATCAAGTGCAAATTTTGGAAAATACAAAAGTAGGTTGCAAAATTTTTCACTAAGCCTGAGATAACCCAAGTACTTTTTACAATTTGTAATATTTCTATAAAAATTTTTTAGCGCTCATAACTCACAAAAATATCATACAGGTTGGTCAACAGATAACAGTTAAAACAAGATCCTTTATAATATATTAGTCGTTCAACTACTACGATAACACTCAGTGAATATTTTTTTTTAAAAAAACTGATAATTATATATATGTATATATATATATATATATATATATACATCTTCTATTTTTCTTTTAGGAATAACGACTTTTGATTTACTGTGGCAATTGCTAGCCACAAGTTTAGAGTGTTGCGTGACATTTTCACCACTGTAAAAATCTTGCATGGTGTATTTACACAAAGAAAAATAGTTGAATAGAATGCAAATTATTTCAACCTAAGTTTGGAAGCGCGCTTATCCAAAGATGTCTCAAACCCCACGATTCTCAATTTTTTTGCGCAAATTGCTTGAAAATGAAGACACAAAGATTTGCGACATTAGATGTTTAATAGGGAGTTTGCGGTTATTCTTTAGGTACTTTCCTTAAGTCGTATAAATACACTTTTGTTACAGAATAAATGTCGCAACAAACTGTTTTGAGTTTACTCCAAGACCTTACCCGTCCCACATGGGTCTTCTGCTTAGCAAGAAAAAAATGAACCGGTGGGGCAAAAATGGTGCAACAAATTTTACCTAATCATGCAAAACTGTATATTTGAAAAAATTTGCATGCATATTTTTATTTTGTTTGCAGCTTGTATTCAACAAACTTCTCTAGGCTCTTAATTAGTGTTGATTTTGCTTTTTTTGTATACCCGTTCAATTTTTCAAGTTTTTTGTTCCAATTTTTGGAAATATGTTTATTATTGGACTAAAGGTATGCGGGTAAAGCAAATGTACGTTGCGAGCCAGACCTAGCCGATTTTTGAAACACTACATCGATTGCCTGGCGGGGCTGTGCCAAATTAATAAAAACCCGACCCCACCCTCAATTTATTCAGCTTAAATATTAAGAACAGAAAAATTATGCGAATTGCTAGTGCATATCAACTGTTTAAATTGAATAAAAAAGGTATGTGCTCTCTAATTCGAAAGTAGGTTAAATTTTAGACTCTTTTGACTCCAACCTGTTTTCAACAATAAGGTTATCAATTGTGAAAGCGCATTTTGTATTAGTAACAGAAATATCTATGAAATGTAAAATTTATTTTCAAATTTGCAATTGAATGAAATTCACAGAAATTATTTACAAGACGGGTTATTACGAAATCATTGACACAGTGTCGGATTTTTTATGTTCTATCCCTAAAACTGAAATTACTTGAAAATACTATATAATGTCTACATTTTCAATCTTTCATAATGATGTTATGTTTCGTTTACCTTTTTCGGGGATAATTATCAATACTTAGTAGTGAAAAATTCTTTTTATTTCATCGACTACTATCATTCCTTATACATTCATTAAAGACGTTTTGTAAAATTTGTTCGCCTTTCATGAATAATAATTTGAAAATAATTTTGCGTCCTACATAATTTTCAAAAATTAGAATGCAATGATAATACGAAGGCTGGCAAATTGGTTACATTTATGTAAATGTTATCTAGTGAGTCTACTTATAAACAAGGAAACAGAATAGTTTATGGGATAGAATATGGAGTTTGGATTAAAATAATGAGATAACGTAGGACTGGAAACATATCATTGCTACAGTCAAGAGGTTTCTGGTTTTCATGGTAATATCACTTCACTTAGATTCAAAAGGGTTAACCAAAACAGTACTTACCAAAATACAATGAAGCATGCAAGTGTTAATCATGGATTTATATCACTCATTTTACTTGATTTACAAATGTCCCTGAAGAAATGCAAAGTCATTCTTCACAGGCCTTACCTTTGCTCAAGGAAAACAAAGCTTTCTAGCGGTAATATTTATAATTCATTTTGAATTCCTCACTACTTGACGTTAGTAGTAACTCTTCATTGTATAGTAATACTGACTTCTGTACTACCACCTCTCCCAAGGCGATCTGTAATACAGGCCATGACACTGGGGAATTGTTTTCTAGCGGAGGCTGAGCTACTATTAGAAGTTTCTGCTAAAGTTAATATAAAATAACTGCAAAATTTATTTTGTAGGCAACAATATTTATGACGATTGTTTAACCACATATAAAAAGTGTTTTCAAAAATAAAACATGGATTAACAAAAGACATAATGTTGCTGTTAACGAAATTTAGCAATTTTACGACTTGAAACATCATCTCTACTAAAACCGTTTTCTAGTTTAGTCCAGTTGAAAATTAAGTTATATTTAGCTATTGAATTGTAGCTCTAACTGTTGCACACCTTTAAAAACAACATATTTACTCAAAAGTTTGCATTTCCTTTATTCAAGGCAACATGTTGATCAGCCTCCGCTAGAAAATAAATATGTCAAGTGCCATGGCCTGTATTATAGATCGCCTTGATCTCTCCCCATTTCATTAATGCGAACTCTTCCAAGTACTTCGTCTGCCTCTTGCTTATTGATTGAATTGGTCCTACTACTAATGACACGACTTCAACTGTAACATCCACCGTCCAATTATTTCTCACTGCCCTATTCATCACTGTTCGCATTCTCTTTATTTCTAATGTTCCCCTGATATGCGTGATCATCTCGGTTTAATAAACTTGTGGTTCACGCTTATAGTATTATCTCCTGGATCCAGATCATATTATCATTTATTTATTAATATAATTTTTGTTGTCGTTTTTACTAAAATTAAGATTAATATATAATAATAATAATAATAATACAAAAAAATAGTCTGGCTTTAGCATCTAGTATGCATAACTTTAAATGCCATTAGACTAGTTAATAATAGAAACAATTCACATGTAATTTCATTAAAATATTTACTTATTTTTCATATCCAAGCGTTAAGAAATTACATTGATAATCTATTTATACAAATGTTGCTTCGAATTTGTAATTATGTAATGTCTTCGTCGCTAGCTGGAATTTAATTATTATAAAAGCTGCATTTGCCTAATTCTAATAATACATTTTATGAAGTGCATAAATTAAATATCCAAACCTTTATAATGCTAAAATAATGTAAGGACGAACTCTAAATTCACAAATGGACAAGGCTGAGGAATTGTCCACTTGAATAATCGTTCATTCCAACAACAGTGACAAAGAAACTTATTGGCTACGACTTGCATGATGAAAAGATTATATTTTATAAGAAAAATTGGCCAAAATTATATATATATATATATATGCGTGCGTTTCCAAATAGGTATTCGATTTTTTATATACTTTACGAAGCCTATATCCTCCACAAATTTATTGAATGCCGTTTCAGCATTTCTGAACTCTGTGTTAGCGGAGGTCAGACCCTCCCAACTTCCCACCTTGCCAACTTTTTAGAAATTGTCAGTATTTTATAAAGATTTCTGTGAATTGCTTAAGTATATTTGACCAAAGCAAAGTAAAAATTCTACAATATCATCAACAATTGCATAGAAAATGTATTTAGATGTCAGTTTGTATCTAATAATTTGTTTTTCTTTCATTCAAAATACTGATGTGAGAATTGAAAATTATGAAATTATTGTTTAGCTTAAGGTAATTAAGCCTCCCTCTCCCAATTTTTTTGATATCAGTAGTTCACAATTTATATTAAGAATCTATTTTAAAAGTTTCAAATAGCTATGGTATAAACTATTTGCTAGAATAAACGAGTTTTGTGTAAACATTTCATATTTGCTGTTTTGCAGTTTGAGAGAAAATATTAAACAGGTGTCTTCATTCTTCATCAATTTTATTTCTAAGGTCGGAGAGGATGACTAAATTCAGTTTATATCCTGAATTTTTAGTACGCCATTGTTTTCAATGTTATCTACTTTACATCTGTATTCAAGCTTCTTGCAAATTTTGTAATGGTAATAATAGTAAAGTGTATTTTCTGAGTTCTAAAGTTTTTTAGCATATATTTTTTAATTCAAGTAAGTGCTAATGGTAATTGGAAAGTCTACTGGCTTTTCACATATTGGGATGGTCAAAAAGTTAACTAATTCGGGCTTTGTAACACAAAATTTAAATCATACCGGCCCTGTATTGTTGCATACATGTATATATATATATATATATATATATATATATTGAGCAGAATTCTGTCAATATTATCAATTCCTTAAAATTCTCAAAAAAAATTTGTTAAAACGCTTGAAAATTATATGGATAAATGTATA
>CABFPE010000096.1:1209563-1235239 GCA_900660155.1 Hofstenia miamia
TATATATATATAGCAGAATTCTGTCAATATTATCAATTCCTTAAAATTCTCAAAAAAAATTTGTTAAAACGCTTGAAAATTATATGGATAAATGTATAATTTTATATATAATCATAAAATATACAGGTAAGTATTGTATATCAAAAAACGGTACCAGAATAAATGCTCTATATGCTAATCTGGCACGTTGTAAGATTTTTTGCTTAAATGTACTATTACATATCGCCGGTATACATATATATATATATATATATATTTATACCGTTCTATTGACATGCGAGATACTTCAAATCAAATTTTATTGTTTTGTTCTTAAGAGCATTTTGGAAAAAAACCTAAAAAACGTTTTAAGTAGCATCCCTGCGTTGTACATTATGCATGTACATGAACATTAAGTCAAAAAGTTAAAAACCTTAATGATACATTAGCGCTTGGCATAATTCCTTCAGCAAATTCTAAGTAACGTACCCCAATTTATTAAGTACAGTCAATTCTGCTTTATCCGTATCTTGTTAGACAGCAGGTTTTTGTCCGGATTATGTGAGTTTGAAAATTTCAAATCCGATAACATTGAAAATATGGAATTTATGGCCGGGCTAGGTTGTTTCATGGGTGGAAACGTAAGGAAAACGACCCTGTCCAGATTTAAGAAAAATGCTTTTTGAGAATAATCACGAAATTGCGTCAACAATTTTCTGACAAGGGATATCCTGAAAAAATGACACAGCTATCGACATTCTCACTTCACAGAACGAATCAAAACCATGTTTTTTTACACATGTACAGTGTATTAAATTCACAAATCAAATTGTATTATACGAACATGTAATAAATTCACAAATCAAAATGTATTATACGAACATGTAATAAATTCACAAATCAAAATGTATTATACGAACATGTAATAAATTCACAAATCAAAATGTATTATACGAACATGTAATAAATTCACAAATCAAAATGTATTATACGAACATGTAATAAATTCACAAATCAAAATGTATTATACGAACATGTAATAAATTCACAAATCAAAATGTATTATACGAACATGTAATAAATTCACAAATCAAAATGTATTATACGAACATGTAATAAATTCACAAATCAAAATGTATTATACGAACATGTAATAAATTCACAAATCAAAATGTATTATACGAACATGTAATAAATTCACAAATCAAAATGTATTATACGAACATGTAATAAATTCACAAATCAAAATGTATTATACGAACATGTAATAAATTCACAAATCAAAATGTATTATACGAACATGTAATAAATTCACAAATCAAAATGTATTATACGAACATGTAATAAATTCACAAATCAAAATGTATTATACGAACATGTAATAAATTCACAAATCAAAATGTATTATACGAACATGTAATAAATTCACAAATCAAAATGTATTATACGAACATGTAATAAATTCACAAATCAAAATGTATTATACGAACATGTAATAAATTCACAAATCAAAATGTATTATACGAACATGTAATAAATTCACAAATCAAAATGTATTATACGAACATGTAATAAATTCACAAATCAAAATGTATTATACGAACATGTAATAAATTCACAAATCAAAATGTATTATACGAACATGTAATAAATTCACAAATCAAAATGTATTATACGAACATGTAATAAATTCACAAATCAAAATGTATTATACGAACATGTAATAAATTCACAAATCAAAATGTATTATACGAACATGTAATAAATTCACAAATCAAAATGTATTATACGAACATGTAATAAATTCACAAATCAAAATGTATTATACGAACATGTAATAAATTCACAAATCAAAATGTATTATACGAACATGTAATAAATTCACAAATCAAAATGTATTATACGAACATGTAATAAATTCACAAATCAAAATGTATTATACGAACATGTAATAAATTCACAAATCAAAATGTATTATACGAACATGTAATAAATTCACAAATCAAAATGTTTTATATGAACAGCGCCTCTTGTACTCGTGTACATTATACGATCACTAAAATGAGTAATTGTGTTATTTTAAAAACTACTGAATGCTCAAATTTTGATACGGTTTAAGCGGGTAAAATTGCTATACAAAGTGACATTTCACTTTATTTACAGAATTAGCACTTTATTCAAAATTAGTAAATATAATTAAAAAATGTGTAATGGACTCGAATAACTGGTGCTAATGTATAAATCATGAAAGAATTGCAAAAATAAATGGGATCTTATATCAGCAACTGCTTTCTGAGGGCTATTAGATTGTCCAGAAATCAATTCATTGACATCTTTAAATGCATTTCCTAAACTTCCGATGTGCGTGATATCTTCAAACTAATGCGAACAAGTAAAAACATGAAATGAAAAAATTTGCAGAGTTGGAGACCTTCAATACGTGTAATATTTGTGATTCATGAAAATGGGTTTGTTTAGTCAGTGAAACTCAAACTTTCTATAGATGCTAGTGCCGTACGCAGCGAAGCCGGAAGGGACATTCTGAAACATCAACCACCTTTAGAAAATGCTGCGTGAGCCCCTGATCGATATGGTAGGTGACAGGGATAAATTAATGTAAACATCGAGGTACAAATATTCTTCTGTGCATTTTGTTAGATTATAAAAATGAGAATTATTATTAGTATGTAGTAGTATTAGTGCTGGTAGTACTGTACATTTCTAAATTATAAAACACAGTTGTTTTAAAGCGCTTTTGTTTCTACAAAACAAATTTTATGCTTGACAAAACAGGTCCATTTCTATTAACATTATTTAGTATTCTGTTTTAAAAGAAGTAAAGTATGCGTAAGTCAATTCATATACAAATACTGAAATTCCTTTTAAAATTATGTAATTGCGAGGAAATCAGTTGCCAATTACATGATTAAGTGAGTCTATGGCGTGGTGGAAGAAGCGAGCTGATAACAACAGTATGGAAGAAATACGGACAAATGCACTTAGTGTATATGCGTCGAATCCATCATAATGTCAAACAAGCGTTGAAATATCCTACTTGCTCAAATCCGTGAAGAGCGTGTTATTTTAAAACACCAGTTTTACTATTCATACGTCATCTTTTACATTCAAAATAACATTTCTTTAAAAAGTCAAATTTATACAATATTTATTATATATATATATATATATATATATATATATATATATAGGTGGGCATAATTTAATAACATTTCAATTTCCTGCCAACATGAGGTGAATTATCACATCGAAGTAAACGCAGAGCTATAAATGAGCGGAAAATGTCATTTTTGAATGAAATTTAAACAGATTACCATTAGTCTCCTTGTCAAGTACTCAAATTACATGGTAAAACATAATCTTTTACATTAAAGCAATATTCTCACATCAGTAGGGAAAGCAGTGTCCACTAGGTAATGAGTAAATTAACAACTTATTATCATTTAATTGGTTGTCTTAATTTTATAATTTCATTTTTTCTGGATTTGAAATATTTTTTGTCTATTCGTATTTATAGTTTATATTATATTACGGTTTGGTCTAACTAAGTGTGTATGTCATATAATATATCATTTGTCATGGGCATAAAGGACACCGATAAATTTTGGAAGCTTGCATTCCCAAATACATGTAGAAGCAAGAATTCGAGCAGGGGGCAATCCCAAACAATGAAGCAAGAAAGAATCACTTGCTGAAGAGAAAATCTTAGTAAGATCGAGATTGTAACTAAATTGGAAAGCCAATTATTATCGTAGACCTCAAGGCTTAGGATTCCTGATCAATTATTATCAGGTTATATTGTCAATCAATGGATGTTTAAATATATATATTAAATATGTTCTTGGCTATGATGTAAAAATTTTTAAATGCACATTACTGAAAATGAATTATTCTAAATTTTATTTTCATTACAATTAAAGTTCATTCTTGCCAATGCGCATAACTTTTCAACAAAAACCCTTTAGAAATACACGTTCTAAGAAATTGCAGCTCCAATATATACATATAGATTTTTGATGGCGCAGAATCTAAAATTGCTTATAATTATTGAAGACCTATAGAATGCTCGCAATGGAACTTTCGATTCAATAATATTTTGTTTAATTTTTGACAAATGTATAACATTGGTGACTAACTTATTGCTCCTAAGGTATTTGAATTTTCTTCGGATCATAATTGAGATGTTCTTAACCTAATATCCACAAGCGTTTTTTTTAAAGTAACAATAAAATCATTTAGATTTGGACACACTATAGGTGTGCGTCCACCCATGTATTGTGCTAAGAATTATTCCTGTGCCTGAAATATATCAAAATATTTATTTTTTTCAATGAAAATTTTTTTTAAAAACATTCAAATTCCTACCATTATTTAATGTTCTGATAATAACTCGATCTAATGCCCATTGAAACAATAACTACCTTCAAATAGGTTGAGGTCCGTTCAGGGGCGCGTGCGCAGATTCCTAGGTTGTCGCGCTATAGCCGTAAAAAAAGAAAAGACAATCCCTATTTTGTGGTGCTTTTAGATTTCAAATACCTCTATTAGTTTTTGAGTTATAAGCGCTTAAAAATATTTTTAAAGAAATCATCAGACATTTGGAAATTTTTAGTTAATATAGAGCTAATACATTATCTAAACTTATAATAGTACGAAAGTACCTTGCAGTGCAGATTCTTGCTTAACAGGCTAATGACTCGTAAAAATGAAAATATTTAAACTATGTGTTTTTCTATTATGTGGCTCTATGGCTGCGCGCCAATATGGACATAGTCTTACAATGGCTTCATTTGAAACATTAAAATCGCTAAATTTAGCGTTTGGCGGAATTCCTTATTGATTACTTCAATGTATAGAAATTGTTTTCCTGTTTCTATCAAATTACTTAAAGTTATCTCGATTGGAGATGACCTTGAACATAAAAGAAACCTTAATCATTGTCATTGATTGAAGTTTAGAAAGCAACTCTTTCGCCGCGTTTCCATAAAACTTTGTTTTAGTTAATATTTGAATTAAATGCAGCGAAATCATAATACATATGATATCCATACGTGTACGTTGGGTGCGGCACAAAGTTTTGGTTTAATTGCAAGTTCAACTTAAACAGAGCGCTCATCTCTGGTTTGCGCCCTCTTCGAGTTTGGGATATCTATCTACATATAAAGGAACAGTTAAAGTCGTTGATCCAATAGGCCCTAAGCCTTAAATTTTTCTGAAAATTAGGTATGGAGAGAATAAAAAAAGTGTTTAAAACCGGAAATTCAAAAAATACATGCAGTTCGTCCTTTCAAGTAATTTAGTACACATTTTCAACATTAGATTCAAGAGATTTGTCCCTGGTCCTGATTTCCAAATCTCCTAATTGGTTTGGAGATATTTTTTGTAAATGTGGATAAACGGTTTATTCTTTGAAAATGACACCAGGTTGTTTAAGGTTAATATGATAACATGAATTCAAAAAATAATGCAGACGTGCTTTTCACTTTTGTAGAAATTGATTACAATTTAAAAATTGTTCCTCGGTTGAACGCTTCATTTACCCGAACCAATAGTGCATATTTTAGAAGAATTCAAGAAAAAAGCAACAAAGAATGAAGCATTTAAATGTCTTACTCATGATGTACTAAATTAATCCAACAATTGATTCCATATTAAATCTAAATTTTTACATTGTTTTACAATTATGAAGTATAGATGTCACAATTTCTAACTCAAGTTCGCTAAAACATTGTTTCGTCAGTAATATCTTCCGAAGGATTTTTATAAGTGCGAAAACTGAAAATTATGTAGTTCCATAGAGTTTTATGGAATTGCAAATCCTTGATAGTTCAACAAATTCACTATTTTCTTAACTAAATCTGATAAAGCCTGATACCAAAAATTTTTGTCTTCAAATATTACATCTCAATTACACTAAAAAATAAACAAAGCAAAATATAGTGTGATAAATATAGCAAGCCTAGATAAACATTGAAAATCTCGCCGATTCGACGACAAATTCGATGAAATAAATGAGATGTTACAATTTCAGAATTATCTCATAATGAATTCCTATTTATGCCTTTCATAATGACTTAAGTGCTTTATAAATGCTTATATGGTTATTCATTGAGGGATTTCAAACAAAAAACATTGGGTAAACACATTTAATTGAAGTTTTCTATTAATTGATTGTTAACAACGTAATTTTGAGAAGAATTACTATTTTAAGACTTAGATATAATGTCCGATCCATTAATATGGGAACAAAATGTAAGCGACATTGCAGCCGGCAAACTCTTAAGAACAGTACTGGCATTGAAATTCTATATATATATATATAGGACTGCATATTGATCAAAAATTAAGTTTACATGAGGAATTCAACGCAGAATATGCGATGGGAAAAAAAGAGCTATTATTCTTGAAACACCTTAAAAAACGAAGATTATCAAACTCGGAACTCGTTAAGGTGTACTAATCATACATTGAAAGCAGCCTCACCTATTCTCCTCTTGCTATATCAGGAGCAAATATTTCCAAACTAGACGTAATATCCAGACATGCAAGTAAAATTATTGGTGAATCTCATGAAACTTGTCACTGAGCAGTACATCAACACTACCTTCTCATCCTCTATATCCTTACTTGAAAAGCATTAAAACTAATTTTTCAACAAGAAATAAACATTTAATTCGCCTCCCATTTGCTCGTACAAATCATGGCAAGCGTAGTTTTCCCTATGTGGCAACAAAACTATACAATCAATTAATCGATTGTAATATAATTTGAGAAATATATTTTTTTATTGTAAATTTTAGTCCTATTTGTTAATGACTTTGCACAAAATAATGATTTATCTATCTCTCTATCTATCTATCTATCTGTCTATCTATATATATATATATATATATATATATATATATATATATTAAAATAGGTCTTCCCTTAATTTAGTATTATTTGTAGTTTCAATGTATGTTTAAAAACAATAGTTGTCTTTAATTTATTTGCTAAATTTTTTATTTTACATATTGGGTATACATATTGGCAGCCAAACGGAGACTTTCCTTACGGCTCAGTAGGTTTAATAGGCAGGCAAAATTATTTTACTGCTTTTTTATAGTACGAAGCTGTATACTAATTGGAACCATATAACTTTTGATTAGTTCATTAAAAGTCATACTCAACTTGTTGATACAATTTTTACACTGAATATACTTTGACAAATAATTCTGTAGAACATTTCTAGAATTTTCCTTTTTTGGTAAAAAGAATATTAATGAATTAAAAAAAGTTCTTTGACTATTTTGTACCTGTTTGAGCTTAACAAAAAAGACATAATGAGTTCTATATCAAATAGACAGCTCATCAAAAACAAAAACAGGCACTTTTGATCATGTGCCTGCATATGTTATTATAGGTTACCTAATGAGATTGCTACATTCACTGCAAAATTATTACTAATGAATTTGGGCGTTGGCTTCATGCTGGTTAATTGGATCAAAGCTGAACATTATTCTGAATAAATTGATAAAATAAAGAAATACACGCATATTTAATACTCATTACGCTATATTACCTTCGTCACCTTGGGATGGATGATAATTTGAGTTGTAAAATTCGTGTTCAGCTTGTCGCGACATAATTTTGCAAATATAAGTAAAGAAAGAAAACACAAAGTGAATTTCGCATACTGTTTACAATTAATACAGTGAATCGTATGAACAGCATTAAATTTAAAATATTTTTTGACCAGTTCCCAAAAACTGGGTACACTGGGTCAGAAATCTCAGCTTGCAATTAGCAAATTTCATTAGATTGAATATTCACATAGAAATTAATTTTGCTTAGCATAAATTGTATGAATTGATTTCATTTTGAATTCGCAAGATTTTGCGATGACCTTGATAGTTGGTCTGGTTAAGGATTTATTTGAATTGCTTGCTTCATTTGCCTACGTAGGAACGCTTAGGCGGGAAACATTAATTATAAAAAAATTCTGATCTAAAAACTAAGAAACATAAATATTCTACCTTATTAGTTTTCCTTCAACGAATTCTTTAGGAGCATGGCCTGGAGTATTAACTGTGGATCTAAGAAACTCTGGAAGACGTTCGGGAGGACTATAGGGGTCGGAATCACTGTTGGAGCGCTTTAATGGTGCATGAATTGGTTTCAGCGGTATAGAAGACCCTTCGAATCCGGGTGGGAGAGATTGGGACGACTTTGTCCAATTAACTAAATTTAAAATTATCTGTATTTTAAAATAATGTTTTTACATTTTCGAATCAATGCAACGGAATCCCATTTTTATCATTCAAATTAAAATACTTAACAGAACTTTTCGGTAGGTAGAGCTAATTTTGGTGGATTTTCAAATTCAGCTAAAGCCATAATGCAAATATACTAAGTAGCATTTATATCATATCATCCATTGCAAATTTTAGTGATATGGGTATGAGCCAAAATCCTTAGGATATATATATCATATATATTTAAACGTTAAATATTTTCGATTTTAAAAATCATCTTCAGAACAAAATTTGACAATATAAATTTACAATAAACTACATTGGCTTCTAGTGTACATTAAAACTATAAACATGCATGCACTTAAAAATCTATTGGAAATTGCCATACATTAAAACATCTGAAAGAACGCTAAAATCAAGACTTAAAATGCTTAACAAAGATCTAAAGAGAACCATCATAACCCAATTTTAAAATCATTAAGAACATCTGATATTACAAAAAACAAGGGCATTCTTGATTTAGACTTGATTTTATCTGTAGTTTATGAATAAAATTGTGACGATTGTCAAAAATCTAACATTGGTGAAACAAGTCGTCATTTAACTACAAGAGCAAATGAAGGGCTTCTAATATCATAAATATTTCTCCACAAACAGTAACCAAGTATAACAAATTTTAAAATTTTAAAAAGAACAAAGGAAATAAAAATAATGGAGGCTCTTTACATTAAGAACAAAAACAAAGAGCAATTCATTAATAATCAACTAAGTAATAAAATCCTAAAAATATTTTAATTGCAAACATATTTACAGTTTTAATGTACACTAGAAGACAATGTAGTTTATTGTAAATTCATATTGCCGCAATTTTGTTCTGACGATGATTTTTAAAATCGAAAACGTTTAACGTGTGCTGTGTTCATATCAATGTATCTCAGTAATGTATGCAAAAAAATATATATGCATGTATAACAATTAATTCATCAAAACCTTATAAAAAATAATTCGTTATAGTGCAATAAGAAAAACTAACTGCTTTAAAATTTTGCAATTAAATTCGATTTTAACTAGGCACTGAACCAAATGTATTTACCATTCTAAAATGATATTTAAATATTTATTATTCTATTGATTTCCAATATAATGCCATAAAAATGCTCTCGGTCTCAAATACACAATGCTGTATAAAACAGCTTATTCAGAAATTATTCCCAAATTGCTGACTAATTCTTTAATAAATTTCATTTTGATTATTTACAAGGCAAACCATTGCAATTGTAAACTGCGAACGCTTTTCCAAACACGATATAATGTTTCAATGAGCCAAAACTAAATAAATGTCATTATCCAATTAACATACAGTAAGTGCACGTAGAATGGTAAGTATACTAGATGATTACCTTGTTTAAATTTGATAATGTTAGATAAGATACTTATTACTAAATGAACTTACATAATTTTACTTATACTATCCATATGTTTTCAAAGATTTTACACAATTAAAGTAAGAAATGAATGTCTAATAAACAATCCTGGTCATTGGGTACAATCAAATCCAAGAATACTCATTTCAGTAGAAGTTAACATAATACTATGGTAATGAAATTTCATTCCTTTATGATATATTTGATAATCCAGCTAAGATGAGAACTCTTATATAAAGATATTTTGAGAATAATTTAAATCAAACTATAAAATTAGTATTCCTTCCTTGCTCTAATTTTCTAATTGAAATTGAATTTCCTTTAAGAAAATTGTTATTATATAAAAGCTAGTTCATTTTAGGTGTCTATAGCGCAATTAAAGTCATTATCTTCGCCCCGAGTGACTTTATTCTGCATCAAATCTTATTTATGATTCACTAATATATTCATTATTTAAACTTTTCTTAATTAGTTACATCAAAATTCAAAAGAAATAGAAACTTTTTAGTATCAATAATCGTCAAGATGCATTTAAATAAGCAAATAGTATGGGGGATATATACCTAGTAAACTCAATGCATGGCCAAATTATTTCTAAAGATTTTGTCATGTGCTACTTTGGAGACTTTGTATATATTTTAGCAATAAATTTGCCTTCAATCTTATTATTATTATTTTATATATTTTGGTGACATCCATCCTTTGCATTTAATCAATGCATAGTTAAAAAAACCCAAAATAATACCTTTGTACAAAAATATGTACACTATTATTGCAAAAAAATTATTAGCCAATCTCAATAAAGCACTCTTTTATAAAACTATTTGAAACAAATTGCAGATTTAAATTTGCTAATCTTTGCATCTGAGAACATTTTGTCATCTAAACAATAAAGCAATTACCTAATAATTATCACCAAAAAGTCTCAAAATCACCCAGCTGATCAGCTCTTTCAGATGCGAGCAAAGCCTTTCATGCATCGAACATTGAAATGTTGCCAATTACACAAAAATCAATTACGGTGATTGTGAAATTCTTAGAAAAAAACGTTTACTAATGCTATGAAAATCTGAATATATTGCAATTGATAAAAGAGTTCCCCCCCAAGGCCCACTACTAGTAAAATATTATTTGCAATATATGTAATTAACATAATTAAACGCATAAATCATAGAGGTTTATATGAAATTGTTGATGATACCTGACTCACAATTACTGATGATGAAGTATTCCGGATCACTAACAATTTACAAAGAGATATTTAAAATCTATCGAGGTATTTTACATTAAGCAAAACTAAAGGATTGAAAAAGACGTAATCCCTTACATTCTTTCATTTCTGTCAAAGAAATAACAAACAAGAACGAGTTAATAATCAACAATGCATCAATAAAGCAACGCGATTCAGTTAGATATTTAGGTTTTCAAATTGATATGAAATTGAAATTTAGTAATTTCATACCAAAAAGTACAAAATAGCTCATGGTGTTATAAATTTATAGCATCTAAAAATTTAGACTGAAATTATCACGTTCAAATATTGCATGCATTTTCATTATCATAATTCATTATTTTACATTATTATTTATTTATTCTACTATAAGAAGACGAATATTATGATCAAATTTTCTTGATTGCTAAAACATTATATTTTGCATTGAAACATGACCTAGTTTCTAAATAAAAACAAAAGTAATATGTTTCCCCACTATAGATCAAATACAGATTATGCTGCTCCAATTTTATTTATGTACAAAATGACAAAATATCATCGAGGTTTTTGCATGTTACTTAAAATTCAGTGTCTGATACATGCAAAGTTATTTACAGCAATAATCTTACAATATTTTTCATTAAAAAACTATTTTTAAGCCAATTAGGAAATCAAACTAAGATTGAACATAATAATAAAAAAATTTTGATAAAAACGATAAAGGGATCATTTTCACAAGAATTATCAACAATTGATACAATATCAAAATCCAAATAAACACAAAGAAGTCCCTATGAAACTATTTCAATCAAAAAGACTAGAATATCTCTAAATTTTTAAACATGTATTGATGTACTCTTCTAAACAACTACTGTATTGAAATAATCTATTTTAAACTTGATATAACAATGAATGAAACTAAAACGGAATTGTCACATTCTGGGAATTTCCACCGCTTGGAAATAATTGCGTAATATCCAACACTAATATTAAACGATGGAATTTTTAACACTTGGAATTTTAAACGCTGGGAATTAAAATGTCCGATTGGGCAAAATCAATGTCGAGAATACAATTAAAGCATCATCGCGAAACTAGCGACGATTTACACAGAAACTCTGTCTTCTTAAAGAAAATATGTTATAATCATCTAATATGTATTGCCAGAAGGCCATTTGCCTAAGATCATGAAATCAATAAAAGTCTGAATTTAAAGTTCTTTTAAATGCTTATAAGTATTTTTAAAGTATCATTAACATTAAATAATTTTTTACAAAATAGGGTTTGGTAGATTTGGAAAACCTTAGAAAACCTAATATAATTTAAAAAGCAATTTATAATTTAGAATGAAAAATTTCTAAAGCTATGCTTTAAAAACCACATTTTTTACAAAATTTGCAAGAACTTAAAAGTTTAAGTTGATGAAATTTCTATGCGTAAACTTTCTACCGAAACTTGTCAAAACAAATGAAAGCATTTGGAAACATCTATGGGTTTATGTGCCTTTATGTAATTATGAAGATTTGTATTAAAATTATTCTGAAAGTACATGAAGTACATGAAAATATTAAATTTTTTTAAATGAGAAATCAGATTTTCGTATAAACAGTCAAATTCTTACCATTCTTCATATTCAGATAATGCCAATTGGAAGAGCAACTACCCTAAATAATTTTGCTTTCTCAAACTAAACTGTCTGAGCCCCGTTTAGTTAAGTCGTGAGCAAAGAAAGAGGAGACAATTCTCTCTCTTGGGTGTTTTGGATATCAAATAAAAGTTTAAAAATTTTTAAGGAGACTGACATAGATTTTGAAAAATTTCTAGTAGGAATAGAGTTAAATCCGTCTTTATTTCAATTTTAAAAATTATTTCAAAACTAGATTTCTAAGTTCAAATCAACAGTATTTCAGTTGCTCGCATTTAGCATAAATGTCAATTAGAATGTTGTGATTAAAACGAAAGTTTATACTTTGAATACAGTTGAGACTTCTGTAGCAATTATTGAAAAGACCCCAACCTCCTAATATCTACCCATTAAGTAGTGCATGTAATGTTATATAGCTGAGTGCATTTAAAACTACACATTTACAATTTGCTGTTTTAAAATATGTTACAAGAAGCGCATTCAAGGATCTAAGATTTATAGAAAGACTTATTAAAATTAGAATATTATTAAAAACGAATTTCCGAAACTATATGCAGCATTCGTAAGGAAATTGCAAAATTCATTTGTCCTGAAAGTAACAACTTGCATTTAAAAGAAATGTCATCGGAAAATTAGCCAATTAACGAGAACTACAGAAAATGTCTGCTTCAATCATTGAAAAATTCTCTGTGAACATGCAAAATCCCGTTATTTGAATTACAAGAATCAATATTAAAATAGAATGAAATCCAATTAATAAAAGAGAAAAGTTCATCAAACATTAAAATGGTCAAACAATGTGATTCGTTAGTTAATCAGATTTAGTTTATCAAATCTCTTGAGAACTGACTCAGCACTCGCGTCCCACGCAATTGAGATTCTGCCATTTACAAAATTTGCAATTATTAATTCAAAAAATTTCTGGCAATACATTCTTCTCTTTAACTAATTAAATGAAATTAATTTCCTTTTGACAGTGTCACATATATCTTGTGTAAAGTTATAGACGTCTGCAAGTCTGTTGTAAGCCTAATACTTCTTCCAGTAAAATTAAACTCTCTTCTCTGTAGATTCCATTTGAAATTTTAATTTTAATGCGAATTAAAAGAATAGGTTTATAGTGAAAGGACATTGAATTTCCATTCCTTTGGGCTTCAACCACTGAGAAGTTATAGCACTTGTACGCACACTTCTGTTTTTAAGTAATGTGCTATTAAATTCAGAAACACTTTTGCAGTCAAAGTTATATTTATCATTTTATTTTATTAAATTATATATTCTCACAAAAACAATTGTAATTAATCTGGAATCAAAGAAAGGCATTACGTTATAGTCTCTCTCTTATCTTCATCTACAGTGCTGCGCCTAAGTATCCGGATACTAAGCTTTACAAATTGTTTTACACTATGTAAGAATTTATACAGAAGATTCCATTGCATCGCAAATGTATAGGAAAGTTTCATCATTGTAATAGGATTTTAACAAACTTTGAGTGGCAATATTTTTGAAACTTTTGAGTACGTTCATACAAAAAATTGCCAATATACTAAAACTTTTCACGCTGAATTTGATTTTCTTGTTAAAATTTACATGCCTTGCTTATTTATAGATAGTTTTTAAGGAGCTCATTTACAGGATGCAAACTAGCTTTCGGATAAATATTCAGAAAAAAAATTGAAGATCATAGTGCCAAAATTTATGCATTGTAAGAAATCGAAGACTACCGTTTATCAGTTAAGAAATAATTTGTCAAGTGTGGCGCCGGATACTGTGCATGAAACATTAAATCATTGACTGAATAATTATCATTGGTAGATGCATTGAATATATTAATATTGACATAATTTTGAAACCATATTCAAATCCAAAATTTAACATCTATTGTTCAATTTCGATACTTGCCTTAACAATAAGAAAAAATACTTAAATTTGGGATTTTGTTGAAACAATAAAAATTTTAAGATTTCTATGAATAAAATCCAAGTCAGACACTGGAATAGGAGTATTATAATATTGCTGTGGAAAACTATTAAATATATATCATATTTAGCGAGTAATTGTTTCACTATTGCTATCATTATAGTGGGGTTGATTCGGTAGAAATACATATAAAATACATATATATATATATATATATATATATATATATAGACTTTGTTTCTATATCAAGTATTACAACCTCTTAAACATTGAAATAATAGCCCACCAGCTTCATTCGTAATGCCTATTTTGATCTCATTTGATTTAAGAATATAATTAATATTGTACATATATAGGACACAAATTTTCAAATATAATCAAATAAGTAATCAATAAATTATAAGAGAATTTCAATCAAATTACTGGACGCATTTAGTGTTGCTTAGTTTTTGAATGTTTGAGGCGCATATTTCCAAATTGAGAGCGATGTATGGGATCGTTCCAAACTAAGACAAATGCGGAATTGTATTTCAAACACCAAAAGAGATTTATGGTATTAAAATAGTTCTATAGTGCAAAATGCACCCAAAACTGTCGAATTATATGAATATTTAATAACCTCCAAATAAATTCGAAAATGATCATTCATAAATTATATTCGTCATAAGATACAATAACATTCAACGACGACAAATTGCATAAAACTAATTAGTGAGAATTTACACTAATATTCATGAATATGATAAAACAAATATTCTCTAGTACTATGAGATAATTTGTAATAAAAGTCTAACAAACAACCGTACATTATTTCCTGTTTGCAGACAATTCTGCTAAATATAGAAAGAAATCAAATAACTATAATAAATACCACTGATTGATTGTGGGAAAACATTAATGTTAATAATGTCGACAAACAAACCTCAAGGACCAAGAAGAAAATTAAAAAGAATTAGCTATTTCGAAGAACTTTGATGGTATCAACTCCTAGAAATCAAAGAATTTGATATTTTCAAAGCACTTTAAAAAATTAAGAAAATAGTTTGCTGCGACACTTGTTTTCAACATGTGCTAAAAATTAGTATGGATTTAAGAAATATAAAACTTCCTATGTTAAAATGAATTTCACAATAAATATAAATTAAGTTCAAAATCAAATAACATGTGTGTTATATTACGCACCAGATGCGGTTGACATAACACCGGGACTTGATAGCGTACTGCGCTGCTCACGATTCAAAGATGCGGTTAGCGCACCCTGGCGGCGTGCTTCAGCCTCGGCTTTTATAGTTTTGAGGTAATGTTGCTTGGAACGCAGAGCTTGCATTTCTTCTTCATAACGCCGCTCCATGTCCTATTTGATAATATCAGTAAAGTACTCGGTCAAAATACTACATGTGATTATATTACGATCGCGGTAAATGCAAACACTTCACTTTCTGTATATACAATTATTTATGGCCATATATTAAACAAAAACAAAAAGAGTGTGTATCATAACCTTTCGATAACTTCAACTGCATTTATATTATTAATATAACTTTCATTTTTACAATAGCTAACAACAATGCGGTGGTTTGATTTGACTTGTGTTATTATATTAACTGCGTAATCAGGCAGAGGCGAAAAGGCATTCTTCTCAACGTTAATTTTCCAATGGTTGCATTCAATTTAATCTTTGATGGTGAAATGTTAAAATAAAAATATTAGGAAGTTAGCAATTGTTTCTATATTTATTAACTATTTAATGAAAGGAATTCACTTAAATTGAGTTATTTGAGAAAGTTCGCCGCGGTTTGTCCAAAATAATGTCTTGCTATAATTTCTTATCCATTATGTTTTCCGAAATGCTATTTACAATTCGAATAAAGTATATGTTTTCTCATTCGAAAATCCAAATATGATTACAGCATTATATAACTATATCCATGCTTTCTTAACAAATAATATCAAATGTCATAATTACATGGTAAATATATTATAAATTTATACCAACTTAGTGTTATTTTGCACACGCTTTGAACAAACCAAGTAATGCGAATGAGGAATAACACTTTTATGCTTTAACATAATACCAAATACACTAATTTAAGCTGGGTAAACATGGTTTGGTGAATTTTCAAAAAATATTGTGTATTCAAAGAGGGAAATGAATTTGGTATTGGAATTATTGGTTAGGAAAATTGCAGCCTTCGAATTCCGGCAATTTTTCTAAGAAGGTTATAATTCAATTTCTAAGTTGTATTATAACTGCATATATATATATATACCTGGTCATAAGTATTGGCACGCTCATCTTCACAATTTATTTCCTGCAATGATTAACAAAATAACTTTGATTTTTAGCACTAGGCTTAAGTTTGAAATTGTGAACTCAAATTTTCATGTAAACTTTTAATAAAAAATTTTAGTTTTCCTCCAATTCCCCTGTGAAGGGGGACCCTAAAATCTATCTCCATAAATATACATGCTATGTAAATTATAGAGAAAAAATCGAGTTTAGCGTAAAAAATTTAGTTTATTGTAAACGTTTTGCATAAATGTCTCAAAAGTATTGCTACCTAAATTTTGCTAAAATCCCATTACATTAATTGATTTTACATCAAAATTAGCAATGTAATAGGATTTTTACAAACTTGCACTCTCAATAATTCAAAATCTTCTGAATGAATTCGTACACAAAATTTTGAATAAGGAACTTTTTGACGCTAAATTCAATTTTTTCATTATAATTTACATAGCATGTATATTTATGGNTGAGGTGTGGATTGAGGTTGCTGCTCAAGACCACTGGCGTAACTGCGAGGAATGAATTCGTACACAAAATTTTGAATAAGGAACTTTTTGACGCTAAATTCAATTTTTTCATTATAATTTACATAGCATGTATATTTATGGAGATAGTTTTTAGTTCGCCCCTTCACAGGGGAATTGGAGAAAAACTAAATTTCTTATTAAAAGCTTACGTGAAATTTGAATTCACAACGCCAAACTTGAGCCTAGTGCTAAAAATCAAAGTTATTTTGTTAATCATTGCAGGAAATAAATTATAAAGATGAGTTTGCCAATACTATTTACCAGAACTGTATATATATATAAACCCTAACGTCGAAATGGTTCCTCGATACGTTTTTAAAAAGAAAACTAATACTATAATTGAATACATCCTCGTTGCATCTGTTTGTAGCATCTTGCTCCAATGGAATGAGCTATAGGTCATATAATTGAATGCTTAAAAAATTGTTATTTAAACATAATAGAATCTCGTGAATGTTTTGTTGTTTTACTAACATTATAAAAATATCGTTTCTACTCACTTATGAAAAGAGCTATAACGGCAGGAATGGGAAGCAATTATTAGCATTTAAAATAATCAAAGAATACTTTGAAAATGGAAAAAAAACATCTTAACTGTCATTACATAGCAATAGAGAAATGCTTCAGCAAATTCTCATATAAAACCACAGAATTACTGCTTAAAATAAGTGTAGTTCGTGTTTAGAAAATTAAAAAAACTCATTCTCTTCATGTTTGATTTACAAATCATGAATAGATTAATAATTTATGTACATTTATTATGTTATCATTTTAAAATGAAGTAATTTCCCTCCATTTTCGTGGTTTTTCACCACATGACCTTCCTTAGCATACCTCCTCTCCCACGTGCGCTGTTGTTCAAAGAATCTTTATCGATTGCTGTCCCCAATTTGCAATTCTAACCTGTAATTATAAATAAAGAATTTTCATCATACAATTCCATCCATTTAATATCTAAGAAAATTGCAATCATTGTGTGGCCTAATCACGAACTGAATCACAGTTTTAATGTGTGAGCGTGGTTCAAGCAGACATTCAATAATCAAAGCTATTTCTTTGCACACACAAATATATTCTGAAGATTAGAGTAATGAAACAAAATTAGTTGTATCATATATTTCCTTCCCCATGCATAGATTTTAGTGTACTAAGAGATTAAGTTTTAATATGTTCGAACCACCGTATATACTTTGATATAGGTTAAATATAATAAGATATTTTCAAATATCAAGAAAGTTATGAAATGAAATACGTGACGATTTTCAAACCAAATTTAGCAACTGGCAGTGTTGGAAGCTGATTGAGCTTATTGGTTTCAATGACGTTAATCTTAGTGGTTCCGCACACCTTAACCAAGTTTATTCAAACCTAATACATGCTGTAACTGAAAACTATTGATGTTTAAAAGTTATTCGAATTGTCATGCATAACATTGTTTTGATTTATATTTTGTGTATAGATTATTTTTTATGTATTTAGCAATGCATTTACTTTAATTATAAATATTTTACACTGCAAGTAATTGATTTTCCGAAACTATTGTGATTCAATTACGAGTACGTGGGTTCAATTTTACATGTTGTTTATAATAATAATAATAATAATAATAATAATAATAATAATAATAATAATAATAATAAGAAACAGCAGAAATAGCAGCTGTTGAAACAGAGGCAGCAATCAGGGAAAGGATGAAGAAAGAAATAAAAAACATAAGTAGGTTGCCAGTACCAAGAGGCATTGAGAGAAGCAAGATAGCAGTAGAAACAGCAAAGGTTAGCAAAGTATTAGAAAGGATAGATGCTAAAAGTGTAACAGAGATAAACAGGGTAGTGTATGGAGGCGCATGAGAGGTGCTGAAGAATGTAGGCATTGACATAAAGAAGAAAAGACGACAAGAGAAAGGAGACAGAAAGCCAGCATGGAAGAGAAGAATTGAGAATAAAGTGGCAAAGATTAGGCAGCAATTAGGGAAGATCAGGACAAGTAAGGCAGTACAGGGCAGGTGCAGGGTAGGTAAGGGCAAGACTATAGAAACTGCAAGAGAAGAGCTTAAGCAGAGATTAGTTGCAGAAGCTGAGAAACTGAGAAAATATAGGACAAGGGCAAAGCAATCAAGAGACAATATGAAGTTTGAGATCCAAGAAGGAAGATTCTACAAAGAACTAGATGCAGGAGAAAAGGCTACAGCTAAAGCAGGTGAGGACGCAGTAAGGTTCTGGGAGAATATATGCGGAAGTACGGGACCAGAGATAGAGAGTGTGCAGATGCAGAAGGAATTCAGGCAAGAAAAAGAAGCAATCACAACTGCAAAACTGAAGGAGGCTTTAAAGAAGATGAAGAACTGGAAGGCGCCAGGCAGAAATGAGGTACATGGGCATTGGCTGAAGAAGTTCACAAGTGTTCATCAGAGACTAGCAGTAGCATTGGAGGAGTGTGTGGTGAGTGGGTGCCCAGAGTGGATGGTAGTGGGAAGGACATATCTGATACGAAGGACCCAAAGAAAAGTAGCGAGGCAAGCAACTTCAGGCCAATAACATGTCTGCCAACAACTTGGAAATTTCTAACTTCTATGATTTCAAGTAGGTTGGCATGTTACTTTGAACAGAACAGGTTGATACCAGAAGAGCAGAAGGGAGGTAGGACAAAGACGAGAGAATGCAAAGATCAGCTGTTGATAGACCAGGCAGTGGTGGAGAATTTTAGAAGAAGGAAGACAAACTTAGCAATGGCATGGATAGGCTAAGGAAGGCATATGACAGCATATCACATAGGTGGGTATTGAGGACGTTAGAGGCCAATGGAGTTTCACGGAAATGGGTTGAGTTTCTAGAGAGGGAGATGGGAAAGTGGCAGACTGAGATAGACGGACACAGGTTGAGGTTTAGGCGAGGCATATTCCAGGGAGACAGCTTAGCGCCATTAATGTTTGTAGTTAGCTTAATCCCCATCACAGAAAAGTTAAAGGAGACAGGTATAGGGTATAAGTTGGAGAAGAATGGTAGAGTAGTGAGTCACCTGTGGTACATGGACGACCTGAAGATGTATGCTAGTTAAAGGAAGATGTTGCAGAAGCAAGTGAAGACAATAGAGAAGGCAAGCAGAGATTCTGCGTTGGAATTTGGATTAGGTAAGTGTGCGACAGTGACAATGACCAGAGGCAAGTGCATAGATAGAGATTGTTTGAGGACGAATAGTGGGGATAAGATTGAAGAAGTCAAAGAGGGGTACAAGTACTTAGGTGTGATAGAGAAAGATAAAACAGATCACGAGGAAATGAAAACAAGGTTAAGAAAAGAGTACAAGAGGAGAGTAAGGAAAGTACTACAGAAGTCAGCATTAAATGGGCAGAATAGTATAAAGGCAATTAACACCAGTATTCGACAGATATTCGGCAGGAATAGTTAGGTGGAACAAGAATGAACTGAGAGAATTAGACGGGAGACAAGGAAGATGCTAGCAGCAGAGAGAGCATTCAATTTCAATGGAGATGTAGATAGGCAGTACATGGCAAGGGAGGGAAATGACTGCTAAGTGTACAGGAAGCAGAAGCACTAGGGTTAAAGGAATATGTAGAAGAGCAATCTAAGGGGTCCGTACTGGAGGTCCCTAAGGAGTTAACGAAAATAAGAACTGAGATTGAAGGAAAGAAGGCGTACCAGAGTAGGATGGAATCAGAGAGACAAACAAGGTATAGGCAGAAGGTGATGCATGGAGAATTCTGGAGGAACACAGAAATGTGTGACAGAGAAGAGAGCAACAAGTGGTTAAAGAAGGAAGGACTGAAAAGAGAAACAGAATCACTGATAATCGCAGCAAAGGAGCAAGCAATAGGAACAAACTGGATGAAGAAGCATATAGACAGAGGAGTAGAAGTAAGTGATAAGTTTAGGCCATGTAAGAAAGAGGCGGAGACAGTAGATCATCTGATAGCAGGGTGTGAGAAGTTGGCGCAGAATGATTATAAGCTCAGGCATGACAATGTGTGAAGAATGGTACACGGGAGTTTGAGCAATATGCATGGGTTAGCACCAGGAGACAAGTGGTATGAGCACAAGCCACAGGGCGTCATAGAAAATGAGAAGGTTAAGATACTGTGGGAATTCAACATACATGTACAGACAAGCAAGGTAATAGAAGCGCGGAGGGCAGACATAGTAGTAGTAGACAAAGAGACAGGAATGTAGAAAGCAAGGAGAAAGAGAAGATAGACAAGTACAGGGAGTTGGCAGTGGAAATAGAATGGATGTGGAAGTTAAAGAATGTTAAAGTAGGAGGCGTTGGGAGTACCAAAGTGGGGAGGAGCAGTAGCCCAGACGGCAGCATTGTTAGGAACAGCTAGAGTCCTGAGGAAAGCTCTCAGACTCTCTGGGAACTGGTGAGTTCCCTGACCTGAGAGGGATGCCTGCATGAAGCTGTGAGAAGAAATAAATATAATAATAATAATAATATTAATAATAAGGCACAGATTGGTTTATCACAGTTCTAGTCACTCTACCATGCTCATAAAATTGAAGAACCCTTCCAGAGATGAGGAATCAGAATCAGTGCTACGATACTCTGTAGTTAAATTTAGATCTAAAAATGAACAAAGAACATTTGACAGAACGAATAGATATTCATTATAAGCAGAAAGAGCATTAAATCTAAATGGAGGTCTGCCTTGATTGGACAGGTGAAGGCAGTAAGGATACAAATTATTGTTATGTGTTAAGGAAGTAGAAGAAAAGACAGAATATGAATAAAGGGATTACTGTTGAAGTTAGTAAAGTTGAGAAAGATTAGAATAAAGAGAAGGCATGCCAGTGCATGACAAAGCTAGAACTAGAATTAAGTTATAGTTAGAACGCAATGCAAAGAAGAATGAAAAAGAAGTTAACAGGCGTGAAGTGAAAAACTCAAGCTCTGTTAATCGCAAAGCAAGAACAACCAATCAGGACAAACTTGGTGATGAGGCATATGAACAGAAAAGCTATAAAAATTCACAAGTGTAGGCTATGCAATAAAGAAGTAGATACAGTATGTTATCGAACATCATGACGTGAAAAATTGCCTCAACATTAGCATAGACTCAAATATGGGAAAATAGAATGTATGGCACCATGGATCTCAAACAAGTCTTATTGATTAGAAGCCCAAGATAAATTTTGTCAATATAAACTAAAGGTAATAATAGAAGGGCAGAATGATACTTGAGAAGGTGATACGTACAGAAAGCAGAACATAATGGTATAAGCCTAAACGACAGGTAGTCATAAAGAATGAGAAGCTAAGGCTACGGTGGGATTTCAACATACAGGCAAGCAAGCTTAAGCAGAGATAACTAAGCAATTGTGTTGGAGAATAAAGAAAGAATGAAACAGTGACAAACAGCATAATCAAATGAGAGAGATGCAGAAAGTAAGGAGAAAGATAAGCCCGACAAATAAAGAAAAGAAATAGAAAGGCAATGGAAGTTGAAAAAAAATTGAAATAATCGTAAGAGTAGTTGGAACACTTTCTAGCAGTAAGAGAATATGAGGAATGCTGGAATCTTAAGGTAAGATCGTAGAATCTTTAAAATGATCTGAGAACCACACCAATAACAGTCGGTACAAAAAATAATGATAATAATAAAAACAATAA
The DNA here is from genome assembly GCA_900660155.1 of Hofstenia miamia. Classification (NCBI taxonomy): domain Eukaryota; kingdom Metazoa; phylum Xenacoelomorpha; order Acoela; family Hofsteniidae; genus Hofstenia; species Hofstenia miamia. Next base: position 1,232,439 of record CABFPE010000096.1, read on the forward strand.
CAAAATAATAACATACATATAAATTTAGTAAGAGTGTCAATCTACCGACAAATCATGCAAACCTGATGATGGAATTTTAAACAATACCTCGATGTAGTCTATATCCGATGACAGTTCAGTATCAAAAATGCTGCTTTTATCAAAGCTTTGAGGTGAAGTTGCACCTCCATACGAAGATGTTCGATCTTGGATGGAGTTTGTCATTGAACCAAATGAATCAGAACGAGGAGGGGCGATAGGCAGTTTCGTTTGTTGCCATGATTCTGATCGTCGTAATGAAAAATCGACTGATTCTGAAATCGTGGGTGGGAAATAATGAGACGTGGGTAACGATCTACGCATCATTTCTGTACGGAATGGAGAAATTAATGAACTTCTAAAATTCAAATATTGAACTCATTTTTCCTTTAACAAAAGGTAAAATAGATGTAGTATTTTGAAGACTACGCCAATGCAAAACTGGTAGTCCATCCCGTTTGTAAAGTCCGGGTAATAATATAAGAACATTATATGCACACTTTTTTCAATTTTTCTCTTAGAAGCTTAGATTTCAGGCTTTACTCCTCCATAGGGATTGCATAAACATTCCTGCTTCTAGATTCAAGGTTTGCAAAACATAAAAGAAAAATTAACTTTACTAAAAAAGCTTCAAAATCGGCATACAAAATCTACAGAAATCCTAATTGCATTAGACTGAAAATTTGAAAATATCAAACTAAAATAAATCATATTTTTAAATTTGCAATTTGAGAAACATTTTTAGTACGTCGATAGAAATTCTAGAATTTTCAGGATTTGGGAATGAATGTATTAGTTTACATTTATTAAAACGTAAAATGCCAATTAAAATTTCTAATAATTTTTAAAATGTCTAGGGAGGAATAAGTGGGATTTGAATACTTAACAGCTATAAGAAATAAAAAATTCATTAACTCCGTATTTGACCTCCGTTACCTTTAAAAATTATAGATGGATTCTTTTATTTTCGCAATTTGACAATATTTACTGTACAAACTGGTATTCAATCGGATTCTAAAGCGTATTCTAAATAGGTTATTTGTCTATTCTTTCCCACAATTGTCGCTGTTTGCAAAAATTATTTAGCGTTTAATTCTTATCTCGTATTTAGTCGTTCAGAAATCGCAACACTAGTGCAACGCTTCATGTAGCGCAGTATTGAAATTTCAATTGAAGCCAAAATACATTATTTTTTTCATTGTCAGGCAAATAGAATTGGAACAATTGTCTCAAATTTATAATTACATAAAATTAATAAATGTGCTAAAAACCACAATTTTACTTCTAAATTTGATATATTACAGAAAATATCAAGTCGCAGATTTGCTTGTTGGTAGATTCAGGCTTAAAGAATACATGCTTCTGTTCACATGTAAAAAGTCTAACAAAATAAAAAACTCGATAATTCGTCTGTGTATGTCAAATACTTTCAAAGCGAAGTTCACTGATGTTCTTGTGACTGGGTAGGATACATGCAACTCCGATTTTTCTGCCTGGCAGATGCCATTTAGTATTATACTGTAATCGGAAATATAATTAATTATTTCTGTCACAGTTGCTTTAGCTTTGGATGGGAATAACGCATATTTTTCTAATTTATGTTTTCTCGAAAATTTCAGTGTGAAAAACCGGATTCCAACAACATCTCATAAGGTGTGAATATTCTTTATTTCTCCAAAAAAGCCGATAGATTTTACTTTTTAACACTTGAAATACTTTTTTTTAATTACTCCAGGACATATTTCGCATGCAAACATAAGATATACTTTCCGAGAGAACTTGAGTTCTTTATCTTTACCAGTGACATATGTCTCAGATAGAAAGCAGAACTTCTATTTTTCGTCAACAATATCTTTCATCAAGAACAACTAGAACAACAGGATGGTGACCCAATACAGTTGTGTAGGAAAATAAGTAGGCTTACTTTAAAAGTTAAATGTTTCATATTACAATTATAAAAATAAATTAAAAACACAGCACACATGAAATTTGGAAATTTCAAAATCGTACTTATACAATTATATGTATTTTTGTAAATGATGCTTAAATTGCCTGAAATTGGTACAAATTGGCCAGTTTTAGATTAAACTAGAAATCCCAAAGAAACCATTCTTAATGTTCGTCAAAATAGAATAAGTTATTTGTATATTATATATTTCTAAGCCTACATACATTTTTACACAATTTTATTGCTTCGGTATCCTGTTATTGTAGTTGTCTCAACCTTTATTTAGCACTATTTACTGTAAAATACTATAATTGATCTACCTTCAAACTTGAGAAAATTTGAAATAAAAGAACATTACCAAAGCACTTAATGTTAAAGTTCAGCCTTTGAATTTGGTTATTTATCCCACTAAGTTTTCTATCTACAGTGTTACATTAGGAAATATTACTTACGACGTCTTTTCATTTTTCAGCTAAGAACAATAAAATATAAAATTTAAAATGAATTTTTTCCATTAAAATGTGTAACTCTTTGTGCTAAAACTTCCTTATAATACGATAGACAACTAATTAAGACAATGACATTACTTCTTACATAAAAAATTTGGAATAACTTTATATCATATTGACCAAGTATAATGACAAACACTCGAAATTGCATACATTATAGCGGACCACGTAGCAGCATTAAATGAGATCATATTATGTGGTAACTTGTTACCAGTAACTGTAAAAAAATTTTATCGTTAAGCATTGCTTCTAATTCCACTAATGCTGGTAATTTCAATATTGTATCTGAAGTATACGATTTTATTGTACAAATATATATATATATA